>JAODKN010000079.1:5604309-5616698 GCA_026774425.1 Petrocephalus zakoni
GCGCGGCCGCCCCCCCCCCGCCCGGGGGGGTGCGGGCGGTGCGGGGCCCGGGGGGGGGGCCCGGGGTCGGCGGCACTGCTACGAAGCCATGGTTAAGCCATGGTTCATCTCTTACCAAATGGTGAAGTGGGGCTCTCAATCTGGAAACGGCTTATATGAAGACCTATGGGAACCGGGCAAAATGGGTGAATGTGAGAATGGAGTGGGCGGAGGGGTCGGACTGGACGACGACAAACCGCGAGGGGGGGGGCGGGGGGATATGGGAGCATGACAAGCGCTTGTGTCCATGACGACGGCTCACCTCTATGCTCAGCCGGCTTCACCAGATCCCCTGACAACATTCCCAGGATGTCGTTGTCTGTATTCAGCACCTCCGACAGGTCCAGCAAGGGGTCCTCAGCGCCGGCTGGGGATGCACAGGGGCACAGCAGCTCCGCTGAAGCACTTTTATGTCTTGCGTTAGCTTTCGCCACTAATCTGGGGCTACTTTTTCAAGAGTTACACGCAGGAAACGCATCCCTTCAGTAAGATTACACTCCAGAAGGCTACAGCCAATTAGGTGGTCTCTTTAAAGGCAAATGATTCAAAACATTAAGGAAAAAAACGAAGGTTCATTGTTTTGAACAGCAACGGCTAGGGAGAGACCCGGGGGGCCTTTCTGAGCCCGTATTGTCAATATGGGGAGTGCTGGATGTGTGTAGAGCAATGCCATTAAGTCATCTCCCAAAGGCAGCAGATCTGAGTGAGCTCATTCATTCCCACTCAGAATTGATTAGATGGAAGGAGGACAGTAATTAGCTTTGCTGTCAGGCTGGCTGATTACACCTGACGGGTCACTGATGGCAAATGGAATCGTTATTATTATTTTGAATTTTTTTTTGGTATTACTACGTTAGCACAGCTTAGGTTTTCACAGATCAGCAGCTGAACACGTTAAACAGCTGTATATTTTGAAGCCTGCTCTGTTAGCAAGTACCGCTAGCGTGACATCACTGGGGCGTCCCCCTCGGCGTGTACTTACGCAGAGGACCGGCTTTGGCAGAGAGGGAAGATGCAGACGAGCTCATCAGCGGGTCTGAGGGGGGGTCCAGGAAGCCGGCGCCAGTGGGCTTACTGTTGGACTGAGCGCGGTCATCGTCAGAAAGCCCGGGCTCCATGGACTGCCGGTTCTGCTTGCTCCGGTCCAGCAGGTCCTTCCCAAAGAAAGCTTCCTGTGAGGGACCAGGGAACCAAAGAACCACGGTAACGTCTCCGAAACAAACGCAACGCAGACACCACTGCCCGGCAATCATGACATGGCTGCCTGGCAACTGCATCTGGGCAACACTCACAAGGGACAAAATTGAGGAACAGACCAGAATAATCAGATGTCAAAATCATCGGATGTCAAAATCATCAGATATCAAAATCACCAGATGAGAATCATTAGATGTTAGAATCAGAGCAGAATCATCAAATATCAAAAATCACCAGAGATCAGAATCCATATCCATGTCAGAATCACTAAAACTGCAGTTGTTAAGGGCTAACGAGCCTGCATCATAGTTTTAGAATAAAATATATATACAGTATGTCTACCTGGGCTCCCAAAGGATGTGCATGCCACTTGTCAACAACTAATCAACTCTTAGACACTTGTCTATGGTGTGTCCACACAGGTGATGGACAGAGCTGTGTGTAAAACACCTTCCCCATTTCATTTCTTAGGCAAAATAAGCTGTCACTTATTAAAAGATTAATAATTCATTGCAGTGCAAACAAATGACAATTTAAAACCCAACATTTTCCATTCAGGAGGGCAAACTAAATTTCAGAAAGAAACACTGCAGATTTTGCAGTTTCTATCAGTCAGGTTACACTTGGCAGCTGGTTGGGTCACAGCCACTCCCACAACATTCAGGCCAGATGCTGGGAGATGACCAATACTGAAATGGAAGGGACGCACAAACCCTGCCCCCAAAGGAAATCGAACCTGCAGGTACGAGGGGAATTCTTCTTCCAGTTTGCTTCTGCGCTTCCTGTAACGCTTCTTGGCTTTCTCCAGACCCTCAGAGCCCGGGGCGGCCTCATCCACCAGGGTATCTGGCATCTCGGTCCAACCTGCAGCGACTGCAAGTGGTTACGGTCACAGGGGAAACTCATTCATTTTAGAAACATGTAAATGTGAACACTGAAGCTGGGGTGGGGTGGGGTGGGGTGGGGTGGGGTGGGGTCCACACCTTCATCCTTCCCAAGAAGGTTCTCAGACACCGAGCCTGAGGAATCCTTTCTAGTAAGACAGCGTTTGTTCTTCCCTTGACCGGTTCGACTTCTCTGTCGTACCATGAACCCACCAATACCTGAGGGGGCCAATCAGAATGCGGGAAAAAAAATCAGCCCAACCCCACACAATGGCACCGAATATAACATAAACCCCTACAATTTGTTAAGAACCAACCTTCCCCCAAGTCTACACTGATTCCAAGTAACCATGCAGTAATAGCAGACCAGTTAGTCATTTACCTGTAGAATGTTAAAAAGTCCTAACATTGTGCATCATTGGAATCTACCTAAATAATTTCAGGAAAACAATAACCCTAAAATAATAGCATACAGCTGACATGGCCCGATCGTCTCAGAGGAAACTGTAGGCATTTCATTCCACTATTAGGCGATGTAGCTCACAGCTGGCGAATGTTAACGCTGATAATCGAACCGTGAGCTGGGCCAGAGGGGGATCGCCATTCCTGGCCGCTACAGATGCCAATCAATTCTACTAATAAATACAAATTCTTGCCTGGAATTCTAGGAGGGCTGGAGCGTGTGCAGATTTTTCTCTTTAAACAGTTAGAGCTCCATGCTGGGCGGCATCACTGACTAGTGGCTAGTGATGGATCTGGCTCTGTTGAGCTTAACAGGCCATGCACGTACCCACGGCCGCTCGTACCCACTGTTCGCGTAAGCCGAAAGTATTTTTCCCTGCGCCTCATTAGGGTCCCAGGGATCCCAAATTCAGAGCCACTGCCAAAGGAGTGAAAATCTATGGCTAACTAGCGAGCCATGCTGACACACACAATAGGCTTTACCCAGAATGCCTTAGCGTGGCAGTGAAGCCCATCAGGCACCCTACCCGGTCGGTATGGTTTCCGCTTCCTCTTCTTGGCCCCGTCGGCTCCCTCGGGCCCCTTGGAGTCTTCATCTGCAGGTTCCCGCTCTGGGCTGGAGTCTGACTTGCCGTCACAGTCCAAAAGGTCACCCTCTAGCAGCAGACCAGCAGTGCCAGGTAAGCAACCGTGACCATCCCCTGCCCCACCGCCACCCGCACCCGATTCCAGTAACGCGAAATATATCCACCACGCTCAATGACGACGCAGTATCAGTGTCTTGAACTCAATGGCCCGTTTAAAGATGCTTGTGTGTTGCTTTTATTGTTGTCAGACACCCTCCACTTTCTAACTCCGGAATCACCGTGATGCTTTTTGACATATAATCAGTGAGGTTTCTAGGAAGTTTAGGTCATCCTTCACCTTTAGCCAGGTCAGCCATGGAAGGCTGGTCTGGCTTCAGCCTGTATCTAAGCACAGACACTTCAACACCAAACAGTCTAGACCAGTGTTTCCCAATCCGGTCCTCAGGGACCCGACCATGTTTTTGCTCCCTCCCTGCTCCCTACTGAGGACCGGGTTCGGAAACACTGGTCCAGACATTTAACCCATGGGGGGGAGAAAAAGGGGGCAGTAGTTTCTCCAGTTAAGATTTTGTGAGCTTCACCATTCCCCTGAGCACGACAGCCGGCAGGAAGCTTGGGCAGTAATTTCGCCGAGCACCACAACGCTCTTCTCCCTGGGAAGCCCAGACTGCAATTTGCCAACTGCGGTTTTCAAAGACCCCCCCCCGCCCACCCCCCATCAAATTCTATCGCCGATACTTCCCTCCATCCCCTTTTCTCTGCAGGAACGAATCAGCCCCAGCTTAGAGGTGGCGGAAGACCATCACATTAAAATGCACTTCGGTCCACTGGCTATTTCCAGCTAACCCCCCTCCGCACACGAACTCACGCAAACTCAAGTGTCTCTCTGAATGTTCCTTCACCGGTGAAAATGACTCTACGCTACAATCTTGCAAAGCCATGTGATTGTAAAAAGATAGATGCCTGTGCCATCATCTGCTCTGGGAACACGCCCTGCACGCTGACCCAAAGACGCCCCCTACTGGCACGTGAGTTCTCATCATACTGGGGAATCGGGCACATCAGTAGGGCATTTGCCTGATTGGTGCTCTCTAGGGCTAACCGTGTGCTCCGATCAGCACCCCCAGGACTGTGGGTAAAGGCCGAGGCTGCGTTTCCACAGCTACCTCTACTCTCGTCCAGGTCCCCGTCGCGGGAGTGCTCCGACTGCGGGTCTGCTGGGGCCTGCAGCACTGCCACACTGTTCTGGTTGATGATCCGCAGCTTCAGCTTGGGTTTCGACCGCCGGCGTCGAGGCCCGTGACCCGCCAGGTTCTGCAGCTGGCACAGGCCCAGCTCAGTCAGGCACACGCCATCTTGGGTATATGTCCGGATCGGCTCTGCAGACAGGCAGACCCCATGGTTATCCAGTGCAATGTGGGAGGGGGACGGGGGGCGGACGCACAAAATGAGAGCACAGGTTTACCCAGCTCCTTGGTCTTGGTCACCATCTGTGGGGGGGGCGGGGGCTCCACCACCTCGGGGATGGTCTGGGTCGTGGTCACGGTTGGGGGTAACACCACTACAGGAGAGGTAAGGAACACCATAATGGCTGGGCATCTTCTCAGACGGAAGCCAGCATACACCAACAAGGCCTTCGAATTTTGGCCTACAGGATGGATGTTTCTGCACAAACCTGCCTCCAAACTTAAATTAGTCACCAAGAAGCTAAGGGCAGAGGCAATGCATACCTTGGGATGGTGCCGTCTGTGCCCTGCAAGTGCTACAGTCAAATCTGCTGTCGGGTGCGTTCTCTACCTCCTCCTCGGAGGTCAGGCCTATGCAGGAAGCGTGGGTCCACCTGGGCGGGAGGCGGGGCCAGAAAGCAAGAAGCAGGAAGACTTAACATTGGTGCAATAACACATTGTTACTGCTGAGCATCGCTAATCGCGAAGACCTCCCGCAGAACACGAACTCCACCCTCTAAAAGATTACCGCCAGCACCTGCTAACAGCCCTGGGGTATGTTCCTGCGAGGTGAGCCCAGCCCATATCTTAATGCTGACACTCTGTCAGCGCCGCCCACTTGTGCTGCACCCTGCCCACCTGTCGCACTGGCGGCACTGGACGATGAGGTCGTCCTCACAGTAGCTGCGGGCGCAGAGCGGGCATACGGCCAGGCTGGCGCAGGGGGCACACTGTGTGTAGTTGTTCTGCCACTCGCAGTGCAGTCCTGGGGTCGTGGCACCACACTGCGTACAGGAAACGCACCTGCGGGGAGGAATAATCATACGTACTCATCTCAGCCAAGCGTAAACGAAATGTCAGCGTTTGTCTAGCCAGGCATGGCACATGATCTGTGTGTGCGTGTGTGTGCGTGACCCACCACTTGCACTTCCAGCTGCCCTTGGGCACGGTCTGCAGGGGCGGGTCCAGGCAGTACGTGTGGTAGCTGATGTCACAGTCGTCACACAGCAGCAGGCGGCCCGGGTCCGTGGCCTGTCCGCACGCCTCACACACTGTGCATTCCAGGCAGCGCCAGCCTTTGCTCAACACCACCTTGGTGATCTGGGGTGGGGGGGCGGATTGAACAGAACATGGGTATGAGAAAGAGACTGAGAGGCCAATGAAAAGGGTGAAAGGGCATGACGTAAGTGGTGAGAGGGTGATCGAGGGCGCGGGGCTAGTGAAATTGGTGAAAGACAAGGATATAAGTGGTGAGCGGGTGATCAAGGGGGGCAGGGCTAGTGAAATTGGTGAAAAACAACGATATAAGTGGTGAGCGGGTGATCAAGGGGGGCAGGGCTAGTGAAATTGGTGAAAGAGGATGATGTAAGTGATGAGAGGGTGATCGAATAGCCGGGGCTAGTGAACAAAGTATCAATCTTTGCTAGTATAAAAGTATCAATCTGTCTGGCGCTAATGGAATGGGAGACACCGGCTGGTCTAGGGAGGACATTCTCAATACAAAATGCTGAAAGACAAAGGTTTTATATGGCAGACACGCACACATGAGGAAACACAGGCTCCTGCTGCATCACCTCGGGCCGGGTCTGACCCACTAGAACTGTTGGGTCCCAGCAGCACTTTAAAATACCGTGATAATTAACTGCAGTATTTACAGCTGCCTGGCTCTTATCACTGCGGCTCGAGCGGGTCTAGGGCACGCAGAAAAGCCAAAAGAACGGCCATTAAGACCTGGTTACGATGCACGTCTTTCCTATAATAAAACTTTTAATAACACAATTAAAAAGCAGCACAGACTAACATCAAGGCTCCCGTCTCCGGTGTGAGCGGCACGGAGAAATGACCTTTATTTCAGGAAGTGGGAAGCAGTGCACACGCAGCAGAAGTGGGGAGAAGAGCTCAGACCCGCCCCCACAACCATCCAGCTGAATACGCCTGTGCAGATAAACATCACATATCCTGCTCGGCAAAACAAAGCCATTCATAGTTATGCTCGGCGTTCACCACTATAATCCTTCATGAGACGCCCAGCCCATGAATGGCGGCCAGAACCTGAAAACGCTGTATTTACTGTAAGCGGCAGTACTAATTGATATAGATCAGGGGTGCTCTTGAACTGAGCCTCGTGGTTTGGGTTTCGTTGGGCCTTTTAATCCACTTACGCGCTCCGCATCACTTCAAAGCGCCCTGAAAGCCAACGCAGGGTGCCGTGCGGGGGTGTCACTCAGGTGGCACCTCCCGAATCGCTCACCTTCCGCCCCCAGAGTTTAAAAACACAGCCTTTATGCCTGCGATTGTGCGATAATAGTGTTATTAAATCACTCTTTCTCCAAAGCGACTCATCCGGATTACGTTTTACCCGCGCAAGCAGCTGGATAATTAGCCAAGTGATCGGTGTTAAGCACCCCTGCTGGAGGGGACACCAGCGCCGCATGGCCTGCTGGGAAGTGACCACTCAGGTCTCACTGTGTGATGGAGGGCGGAGCCTTGACGAGACGCGCTAACATGGCATCAATACCAGGCAAGGCGATGGCAGGGCAAGAGGGGTGTAAAAACAGGAGCGCTGAGCGGTCTGGGAGGTGGGGTTGAAGGCTATCTTACCTTGATGTTGACACAGAAGGGGTGGTAGCACTGGCCACACTGGGCACAGGCCAGGAGCCGGCCCTCGGCACCCTGCCCAAAACTGCCGCAGACCACGCACATGTCCTGCAAAAGGTCAGAGGGGTCAGGCGGACCACTCCTGTGGGGATACACACAGCGCATACGCACGCACACAGCGCATACACACGCACACAGCGCATACACACGCACACAGCGCATACGCACACAACGCATACGCACACAGCGCATACACACGCACACAGCGCATACACACACAGCGCATACACACGCACACAGCGCATACGCACGCACACAGCGCATACGCACGCACACAGCGCATACACACACAGCGCATACACACACAGAAACAGCTGGACACGCTGTTCTGACGGCAAACACTGATACAGAATCAGACACCAGCAGGCTGCGAACATCAGACCCAAAGCACCAAAATGAAAGGGACCCATAAAAGGGAGCCGTACCTGTCTGAGCGTGAAGCCATCGCTGCTGGAGAACATGACCATGGTGTTGTGCATGGCGCTCTCCTCCTCCTCCTTCACCGCGCACGTCGTCTCCGGGACGCTCACCTGGGCCCGCAGAGAGCCGTGTCACCAGCAGAGCCATGCTAACGCCCCAGTTCTCATACGATTGCAACGCTAAACGTTGGGCTAACAGGGACATGCTATGAATGCTCAATCGAGCGCCATTAGCTCCTAGTGGAACTTACTTAACACAATTACCCGGTAATTAATAACGAGGCGCAACACTACTGATGAAAGGCTGCTAATACTGTGGAGCTGGACTTAACAGGAAGTGGGTTAACATTGCAGGTGATTGACGGCACATAAGCCCCACCCACTCATTCCAATTCATCCATTCATAGCTATGTAAGGGCAGCCTATCAGCCAACATGGCTGTGAAATGGGAGGCGACATACCCCTGGGGCCATGACCGGGGCCACACCGGGCTTCAGTTTGGAGCGGCCCCGGCCTCCTCTTCCGGACAGGCCCGACCCCCGCGGCCTCCTCTTCCCCGGGAATCCCGAGCCCCGTCCCTGCAGGGAGTGCAAAGCCCAGTGTTTCCAGGTGGCATCGCCGTGCCCGATCCCCACCTCCCAAAACCGAGGCCGCCACCTTCGCGCGAGGCCTAACCAACGAGGCAACGCACGTTTCTGAAAACACATCCACCTCCCAACAGGACATATTAATGGTTATTCTTTTGCACATTTACATGATACCCTCCTTACAGCTTTTGCACATGTATGTAGTTATTCCTGAACATTTATACAGTGCCCTGCTTAAAACTCCCACATCAGAAACAAACCTCATCTTTATCGTGTTCTTCATAATTGTATCCTACTTGTACTGATTTGAACTATATTTGTAGATCTTAATTTATTTTGCTGTATATTGTATTCTTGTAGTATATTGTATTCTTTATTCTTGGTATTTTTAGAGATGTCTGTCAATGCAAAAAAGAAAAAATCTACAGCAAATTCAGAGCCAAACACCTCGCTAATTCGAGTAACCCTGCAGGCTTGACTTCTAGACAATTACGTAAGAGCTAAGTGTGAAAAAATGGAAATAGTCTGGCGCATTTTGACAAGGTGCTTAGAGTAACGGGCCCTAAGATGCATCCCTTGCAACGACAGAGCTTACTGGATGGAGAGATCACCTTCTACATAAAACCCTAAAACCCTGCATTGTCCTGGAAATCCAATACCACTGCGATTAAACGACTGGCTTGCTTGTTGTCCGGAAGAGATCCGGTTTCAGCAAACAGAAGCGGAAAGACGAGGGAAAGAATCAGAGACTATCACAACAAACGCAGCGAAAACAAACAAACCCGTTTGTATGGTCATGCAGAAAAAGAACTAAATGTTTAAAGCCCCCCCCCAACCCCAATCTGGTGGCTGATTTCACGACAGGCGGCAGCTTTTCGGGGCAGTGAATAGGATAGCTCTTCTGTCCGCTCTCCCCCTGAAATTCAAACTCCTAAAAGTCCTCGAAACGAGCCTATCAAATCGCGGAACAAAGGAGTGCTCAACAAAAGGGCTTGCGGTGCCTTTGTGGGCCGCATTCATACCGGGGAATTAAAACGTTATTGAGATCACAATCGATTCATAACAGCCAAACAAAGGCCCACTTGCTCGCGAGATGGACGATCATTCGGTTTGGCGATGCAACGCCCCCCTCCGCTCACCTCCACGGCCCCATCCCCTCACAAATCGGCGGGTTTATTACCCAACATAACCCCCCAGCCACATTTCTCAAAGCATGTTCCGGCTCCCAGCCCCGGAACAGCATGACTTAGAGGCGTCCGTGACAAGGTGACCACCAGCACTCTACATGCGACCCTGCCGGGTCGGACACTGGACAGCCTCTCCAGAACATCCTGTGGGGGGGGGCACCCTGGACAGCTACTATGACACAGGCTTACTTACTCAAGGGCGAGAGTCTTACGTTAATGAGCATGAGTCTGAGGTACATCCTGGATCCTTGCTGTTGTCACAGGTGCTAAGAACCGGCGAGTGGACAACATGGGGCAGCTAGAACGATAAAGCGGGGGGGCGCCCTTCCGGCTAAATGCCCCCCCGTCACATGCTTGTACGGCAGAGTGCCGGATCCACTCACAGAGGGCCCTGGGGCCACTTAAACGAGCCGGAATGATTATTTAGTCCGCACAGCAAGATGGGTAATGAGGGGGCAGTATTTCGGATAATGGCTGTAATTCTGAATGCCCTCTGTGCCCTCGGTGAGCCTTTTATGGTGTGCCATTACGGGCTATCAGGCCAGTCACGTCGCCTCAGCGAGGCAGACCCCACGGTGGAGCCGGGGTCTCAGAAGTCGGGTTTTTCCGGGATGCCCATTTCGTCAGAAGCGGCTTCCATGAACCAGAAGGGCTATCACCCGCCCACCCATCCGTCCAGCACTGCGAGGGGGGACCCCCACCCCAACCAGCCATTTACCACTTTGATGCTCCAGGGAGGCGTGCCGGGAGCCTGCCTCGTCTTTGGGGTGTCCCACCCATCCGAGCGGTCCGGGGACCACGATGGTGAGCTCACACTGCCATAGGTGCTCCATGCTCCCTACGGCACAGCGGATGAGAGAATGGGGAGGAGGGATGAAGCCAGACAAAATGAACAGCCAACGCAGGGGGTGCTAAGTGGGACAAACCAAGATCAAAAGGAGGGGGGGGGGGTGGCAAATTAGTACACAAAACAAGCAATGCAGCAATGGCTGTAGTGCAACACAGAATAATCATGCAAGGAAAATCAAGGTCATTTCACATGCACAAGGTATATATGGCGAATGCATTTAATGAACTGATGGGAAAGTGGGTGGGGCTTTATAATTGACCAGCCAATAAGATGACAGTTTATGTTGCTGATCTGATTAGTAGGTAGGGGGCCTCATTTCCCTGTAAGGGGGGGTGCCAGGTCCTTCTGTTATTAAAACACAGCAGCAGGTATCACAATACATCTCAAACAGCACCATGAAAATAAAATAACGCCAAAAAAAAACATGCGATGGACACGTAGTGAGGGCTTCAGTAGCGGAAATAAACGCATTACAGAATGAAGCACGTCGTTTAAATCCATTTAAAGATATGAATAAAATGGCTGCGGGAGGTATCCGATTTCTGAATATCCGTATTATCAATGTGGTCGAGCGACACGGCACACAGACGCGAGGCCACCGGAAGGAGGGTGGGCCGAGCTTTTAAAGGGGCGTGCGAGGGTGCAGCAGCTCCGCGAGGTCACAAACAGAGCGGAAAGAATGCGACGTCGTGTAAGCGATGCCGGACAGCTCTGGAGTGAGAGGGTGGAGGAGAGCTCGTCCGAAGCCGGACGGACACGGGAACCGAGGCCCAGTGAGCTGTACGGCAACCTGAACCTGGGGACAATGTGGTAAACAGGAACCCAGAAATGCACGCACGCACGCGCACACACACACAGAGATTTTCTCCTGGAAGCCCGTCCCCAGCTTTCTGCATCCGCCGGCGCTGCCAGGGATCCGCTCGTTTTTCGCATCTCGGTTGCTACGGTTACAACAGTCCAGGAAGGGGGAGTCCCAGGACCCGCCTGTGCTAACTGTAATGGGGGCGGGGCCATCGGCGTAGTGGCGAGGACAGTGTTTAGCGAGCAGACGGCTCGCCAGCCACAGCCCGGGTGGGCAGACGCATCATCCTGCCAGCTGACAGGCGGGTCTTACAGTCCAATCCGGACATAGATGTCAGATATACTACAGATACACATGACTGACTCGGTAAAGTCACCTGATTAGCTATTCGGAAGCAGGATATTATACATTCTCACACGCACGCACACACGCACACACGCACGCACACACGCACACACACACGCACACACACACTTGCGTACCTATCTAAATAGGGACCATCCATTCATTTCGATGGGAAAAACCCTAATCCCAATCATGACACCCTTAACCCCAACCCAGCTCTAACCTTACCCATAAGTAACCAACCCAAATACAAGACTTCTGGCATTCTTTTATGCATTCACAGATTATTATATAACTGACGTTATTCAAACGGGAACCTGAAAAAAAAAAGTTTCAGGTTTTACCACACTCTGGGGAAATTCTGGTTCCCAAATGTGATCTATGCAAACCCCCACAAAACACACACACACACACACACTTTTATTTCAAACAGTTAATCAGGTCCCATTTTCTTCTCCGATCAGCTTCACTGGCTCAGACTCCATCACATCGATGGAACCCTGGTGTCTGATTCTTTTATGTTGTTTATCGGCAAGACAGCATCTGAAGCTAACCTGAAGTTCCCAGCATCCCAGTGAATCACAACTATAATGCCACTTAGATACCATAAAACCTGAATAAAGATACAAGATTCCGGGGTAAAAGATCTCAAAGCAGGTGTCAGAGCAGATTGAGAGCTCTTCGCCAAATAACATTGTTCATGAGAGCACACCCTGCCAAAGCTGTCCTACTTTAATTAATAATTAATTTCACACTTCAGAATCAAAACAACAAAAAAAACATTATAATTACTGACACCTTCCACAGAGGCTCCATTAGCCTGGTTATGCTAATCGGTGCAGACCGCAAGGGCCATGGGGGGCGCCCCCCCCCCGCCCGCCCGGCCGCGGGGAAGGGCCCGCGCGGCAGGGGGGGGCGGGGGGGGGC
>JAODKN010000079.1:5635587-5657747 GCA_026774425.1 Petrocephalus zakoni
CCCCCCCCCCCCCCCCCCCCCCCCCCCCCCCCCCCCCCCCCCCCCCCCCCCCCCCGCACCCAGGGCCTGCTAAGAGGGGGGCAATGTGCTCGCAGGCAGGCCGCTCGGGAAGGGCTCAGAGTCTCCTGCCTTAGGACTTCCATTGTCTGTAAGTCACTGCAGGTCGAGGAACTTACTAAAATCCATCTTCTCATTGCCAGGACTCATCTGCAGCCTATTGCAGGCAGTATATTCCATCAGAGTACAAGCACCATAGCAGATTGAGGGCATTTAAGAAACACATCTTTTTGGGCTGCCACACGCTCAGTCGGGATAGGATCCCCCCCCCCAATGCTGGAGGCAAGGGGCAGCAGGCATACCCACGGCGCCACGCCCCCCAAAAGGGCAGTGTCACATGCCAAACCTCTCCAGAGACGTGCTGTTAAACAGGAAGGCCCACGTCAGACACGGAAATAAAATGCCCGGCCCCAGGGCCCCGCAGGGCCTTTCCAAGAAGGGATCCGTCATCCGCTGGTGACCCTAGTCCCATCCCTGCTGTGTGAATTAGCAGCCTGAGCATAGAGGCCGAGAGCATGCAAATCAGCCTTCCCCCAGCCCCCCCCCCCCACAGCAGGGGCGTGGGTGGAAAGCAGCAGAGAGCGCGTCGCGGCGCTCCATGCAGCCCGCGGTGTGCTGCTGTCTGCCCAGGAATCAGCGAAACCAGGAGTGAGGGATGAAAATAGACGAAGAGCTGCTTCTGTTAGCCAGCCAGTGCGGTGAGGGCTTCCCACACTCACATGCCCCCTGCTGGAGGAGGGTGCACCACAATGCAGAGTCACGTGACCCCCTTCGGAGCAGCGCTGACCCCGCACGAGGACCTCCGAGCCCCATCTCGGGCCTGCACTCTCGCTCATTAAAGATTAAACGTCTCCACCGATGTCAGGCCACATCCAATTCCTGTTTACTGAAAAGCTGTCTCCAGGAAAGCTTAAACCTTTGTCTCTCTTTGACTGGGACATCTTCAGCTGAGACCTCCCAAAGTGCTCGCCAGCGGAAGCGTAGGGGGAGAATGGACTGAAGGACGGTGGTTCACACAGATAGGCCAATGCAGTCAGAGCCGATAAGAGCTTCAGATTCACAACCCAAGCCTGAATACAGCGCCGCTCTGCAGCGTACGATAAAGGATGCCAATTTCACTCGCTAACATTCTGATGCAAAGGAAGACCCCCATCCATTGGCTGAACTGGACTTCAATCCAGGATGAACTGCCAATCAAGAGAAAAGCTCATATCCCACCCACCCGGTCAGCAACCTAAAGATCCCCTTTAAGGAGGTACTGATAATGAAGAAAGACTTACCCGTCTCCTGAGGGCTCTCGGATTCCACGGCCTCAGTCCCGTCCATGCTGTCCTCATCATCACCCACTGCCTTTCCTCGGCTGCGGGGCCTGAAAATTATGAGAACAATGCATCCATTAGTCTCACAAACAGACACTATTTCAATTATTCTTGATGTAGGGTGGAGCATAAAGCATCAGAAGGGAGGGGCAAAGACCATGAGTGGGAGGAGCCTATAGCTTCAGTAGGTAGAGGTACAGAGCATAAATGGACAAGGCCTAAAGCATAAGTAAGGAGGGGCACAGGGCCTGGGTGAGCAGAGCCTACAGCATCAGCTGGAAGGGGCACAGGGTGGGTAGAGCCTATGTCATTAGATGGCATGGATATAGGGCATGGGTGGGTGGAGTCTACAGCATCAGAAGGGAGGAGCACAGAGCCTGGATGGATAGAGGCATAGGACATGGATGGGTTAGGCCTACAGCATCAGTAGGGAGAGACACGGGGCCAGGATGTGGGCAGAGCACAGAGTATCAGCAGGGAGGGGAACAGAGCTTGAATGGGGGCAAACCTTATGGCAGGATGCCAAGATGGGTGGAGCCTACATCAACAGCAGGAAGGAGCATAGGACGTAACAGGTTTCATTTATGATTAAAAAGAAAAGATATTACTGTCGGGCCCTTGAGGAAGGCCCTCATAACAGCAATATGGGCCACTATAGGGCAAAATGAAAGGTTCCCTATGCTGTACAAATGGCATATAAAATCATTATCAGCACCTCAACAAGTAAGAAGGCTTTCATGTCAAGAGAGGGCATGGCCATACACATAACACATTATGAGCAATTATTTGGCTGTATATTCACAGTAAATCACTGTTAATCAAATACCAATATTGTGTGGCTTTTTCGCTATTCGCAGATTCAGTCACGAGTAGCGAGTCAATGAATGGACAATGACCTTCAGACAAACTGACCTTCTACCCTTCATACAGGCTTCAGGAACACATGGAACGTTTTAGGATCAACAAACTGGTTAGACTGACTGACTGGGTCAGCCTTCGTGATGTGGGTCAGGCCTTCTCGTTACATCCACCGCATTCTCCACACTAGCTTCCTGCTCTCCATCACAGCGACACCAGCAGGCTGTCACCAGGACTCTGCAGCCATTGGTATGTGAGGGGCAGGACTGTCCAGCGTGTCGATCCCCAGCACCTGCTCCCAAAGTCCCCGGAATGGAGACCCTAACCCTAACCCTTCACCCATTTTGCGGCTTGTGGCTCAGGCTGGGCCTTGTTCGCCAGGCTGCTCTGCCATCGCAGGGTCGAGTCCAGCCACCCCCTCATCCTCTCCGATGATGTCAATGCGGCAACGGGGCCATCTCTCCTATACACCGGCAGCCAATAGTGCAAGAGTTGCCCGCAGCCAGTACTTGGCCGCCCGTTGCCATAGTAACATCATCTCATGTCTGGCAACTGATGCCAAACCTCCAGAACAGCGAAGTACATTTTTTAAGAGCAGATGGAAAAGTAGTGCTTTGGACCAATTTCTTACATCGATTTACTTTTAATGTACTTTGTTATTTTAATATAAACTCATTTTCACAAGACAAATCAAATACAGCAAACGAAGACATACACATTCACAAGAAAAGGAAAAAAAGGAAGCTATTTCTGACAGAGTAGCAGCGTAAAATCTTGTTAGTCTGAGGGTGACTGACCCTTGACCTTAGAGAAATATCTTTTAGTTTAATCTATGGCGGCTTCAAAGCCAGCACAGATGGAGGACAGCAACGTCACTAGCAGGCGAAATGCATACATCACCACATAGCTTCATGTCTGAAGCAGAGAAGGGACACGAACAGCTTTTATGGAGCTGTACGGCTTTGCTCAGTAAGGCGGCCATGTGCTTGGGACCGCTGATGCGTAAACGTGGTGCCTGTCTCACAATCACAGCAGGCCCCCCAGATGCTGGGAGGTCTCTGCGCAGTTGGGGTTCACTCCCTCGCTCCATCTGACTCACATGGGCCTCTCCGGACACGTTACCCATCCTCACCGCGGGATACTCCCGCTCTGCAGCTCAGCTGAACGGCAGAGGACAGCGTGCGCGCCGGTCCAGTCCCGTAGTCACTAACATGCGCAGTTACTCAACAGCCGCCTCCATCCTTCACTGCGGGTGAGATCATTTATGTGGCGTATATGCTGCAGAAGATCCTGAAGGCTGGCTGCTCAGAATGAGTGCTTATAATCCTAATAATACCGTAGTACGTTAACCATAAATGCTGTCAAACAGGAGACGACATGGGGCCTGGGACCAAAATATATTAATAAGGGGTAGAAGAAAATATTTTCAGGACGCCATGATAACGCGCGTGACTCATGTAACTTTGACATAAAGACTGAACCAAAAAAAAGGAGGAAAAAAAGAGAGAGTCATGACAAAGAAAGAGTTTCAAGTGCTGAGGTAACCAGGTCAGGATTAATTACACAACAGTAAAAATATATATCCTTAGGAAAAAAAACCCAAGGGCTTCAATAACATGAAGCCTGCATGATATGAATCCTGATATGGTCAGCGGCGCGGGAAGACAGTTCCTCGCATTCAACGCTTAGAAAAATCCCCGCATCGCAGCCGGCCCATTTGGTGGAAAGTGTGGGGTTTTGGGCGACTGAAAGCCCGCTCGGCAGATTTCAGAACGCCTCACGTTGCATAAAGCAAAAAACGAAAAAAAAAATAATAATAATCCCCCATACACAATAGACAAACCGTAAGCTGCATAACTTTGTAAATTCATTAAAATGGGGTTGTGCAAGGATATGAAGCCAAATAAAACCAACTACCAGGCGAGTCTTTAGAGAGCCTTAAAATTTAAAGACTGAAACTGTGTGTTCCGGGCTGCAGGTCCATTTCAGAACCCGGTCCGGTTGTAAAATTTTACGGTTAATTCAGCATGCTAGGATCGTGATGAACTCAGCTTTGAGGCAATCAGAGGAAGCCTGGCTGCTCTGAAACCAGCCCAATGTTTTTTCCCATGTTTGCAGACTTTTTGGTCCATAGCGACTAGCACGCTGTTCACCTGTCTGACCCCAGGGGCAGCCGTCACTGTATAGCCGTGTATGTGACCAATCACCTGACAGTGAAGGTGGGGGTCTGAGGGGTGGCCTGGGCAGACTGTAAACTCAGGGGCAGGGCCTTAGCCCTAGAGGGGTGGGGTATGGGGCAATTCTAGGTTTTTTTTTCTTTTTTTCTTTTTAAGGGGGGGGCATAATTCATACAGAGGGACCAGCCTTATCATTAGCCAATGATATGTTTTGGATCAGTGATTGAAGGGGAGGGGCACTCCGGGGGCCAACCAGCTTTCAGCTAGGGCCAGTACCACATATGGCCCCGCCCTCAGGGGGGACCTGTGCAGTTACAACCATGGCAAAAAATATCCCGTCCTGCCTGCTACTCACATTACCGCCACCTAGTACATAGGACTTGCAATGCTGGTACGTCACCGTACTCCTAGAATGTAACTATAAAATTATGCAGATACATATTGATTATTATTTATAAATTTCACAATTTCCTTATCCCTATTCCGAAGTGCGCAGACCGTTTCGTTGTTTACAGAGAGACTGCATTTCTGTGAGTGAAGACACTGCCCCCAAACAGACACCCCTCCAACCACAGCGCAGTCTTCCAGGGGGGAAAGAAGACAAAAGCAGAGGCCCAGTAGCAGCGGCGGCATTTCGGCAGGGCCGCTGTGTGACGCCGCGATCGTGCTGTAATCCACAGCCCCTGGGAGCTCGCGTGCCGTCCTAGCCACCACGCGGCGAGGACGCCCACCACGCTGGGGAGCGGGGTGTAAATCCCTCGCGGGAACAAAGAGGGGCCCGAAGGCGGGGCAGAGCGGGGCCCCCAGGGGCCGGCACGGGCCACAGGACTACGACATCCGTCTCTTTTTATGAGTCACCGTGACTAAACTGCGGGGCCGCGCATTCTGAAAAGGGAGCAGAACATCATACAAGCTGTCTGCGTAGAGGCAGAGAGGTAGGAGGGCAATCAGCTGGGTGGATCGATGAGAAAGAATGGATCACGAGAAATACAACAACAAAACACACTCAGCTTTGCACTATTCAAGGCCTCTGTACAGTCCAGGCATTGGGGGGTGGGACACATCAACCAAAGAAAACAAAAGAAAATCCCAGAACGTGTATCGGGGTTCCAGGAAAGATGGCCATAAAACCAGCCATATGCGTCCAGGGCGGACAGAAAATGCGCTTCCGCAACGACAAAAGAGGCCATTGCAAGTTCCTGCTGCATCTCAGAAACTTTCCATTAATATTTCATGCGAGCCCCTTCGTTTCATACATGACGAGACAAACCAGGCAACAAACAAAAACAAACAAACAAACAAACAAACCTTCTGCTGTGGCCTTTCATAATGGAAAGGAAACCAGCCCTTTCTTTACAGAACAAAACCTAATGGGGGTGCGGGGAACCCAACCCCCCAGCCCCGTACATTATAACTTAGCCTCATGATCCCCCTACAGTGGGGGGGAGGAGGGGGAAGAGAGAGAGAGAGAGAGAAAAAGCTCTTCGGTAAGTAGTTCCAGCTCAGAGAGCAAAAGGGAAATCCTGGCACGGAGCGGTCGGCCGCTGAAGGGCACGCCCCCCTCCGCACAGCGCCAGGCTCCCAGCATGCACTTCACTGCATCGCTCCCCGCTTCTCTTGGCAGCCTGTAGTTTGGGATTCGGCCCCGTTAAACGTACTGCGCCAAAATAATATATTCATGCGCTGAAGTATTTTTAGTTAGTCTCACACAGGTCCTGCAACCGAACGGAGCTGCATTTTCCTGGCCTGTGATGCCGACTCCTCGCTGCCAGCTCTCTTCCTTCGTAATTAGCCCTAAAGGAGACGCCGAAGAGCAAACCAAACGCATCTGACACATCCGGAGTCTCCATAAAAGGTTTTTTCCTGTCCCGACATACTGAAGAAATTCTTTACTCGGCTACTCTTTTTTACATACACGCTTACGACCCAGAAGCGGATTATTTAGAGAATCTAAAAGGTGATTATTGACAATTATCCAAAACCTGGGACAAATGAACCGTGCCTAGATGGTATGTTTGTGTTTTAGTATTTACACAAACATGCTTTACATCTTCCCTGATAGGACGTGTACGTGCAATTGTCAGGCATGACATGCAGGGCCATCCCCTCTGATGAGCCAATTAAGGCTAACTGACAGGGGGGCTGGGCTGGACAGCAGAATGCGCCGTGGATGTGACCAGGAGAGGTGTGTCACAATGAGAGATGTCTGAGCATTACGCACATCGCAGTCACGTGCTAGCTGCTTCACACTGCGGAAACCTTTATCGCACGCACACACAAACGTTTGTTTACCTATCACCGGGAGCACCCGCTGACTTGTTTTAATATGAAATATGCTGCCTAATTTTGCCCCGAGACACAGTGAAAGCTGATAAAGTAGTTTCTGCAGTCTGATTAATGATGAAAGGTGTTTTAAGGCACAAATTCGTCCCAGCGTTTAGCGTCCGCAATGGGATTTTTAAGGTTAGGGTTAAACGCACAGATACACGAAAGGAGGAACAGCACCTCATGGTGTGTTACAGACGGGGAGACCCCACTGTTCCTAACACAGACAGGCACAAAGGACAGGGCTGGGCCAATCCCGTCACGTGACACCAGCTTGGCCAGCATATAAATCCAGGACTACGCCTGCATAGTGACCTATGCGTGTCACGTGACCTGGACACATAGTATAAACCTAAAGAGCAGGCTGTTGATTTAGGGCGGGGAATCCAAGAGCCAATCAGACACAGGCATGTTGCCAAAGGGACACCCGGCAGGAGCTGTTTACAGACTCACTGGATCCCACGCTACAGGCAAGAGGTCAGCAGAGAAGATCCGACTGGCTCATTTTAGTGGTATTTCAAGTCTTCGACCTATCATTTATCAGGAGTTTATGGGCAGCAGGTCGAACCCTAGAGGGGTTACAACCACTTACCATAGTTAAACAATTACACGGAAGAGCATGGAGTTTAATTGTAGAGAACCATAATCATAACAATACATTTCCAATGAATCTAAAACAAAGAACCAAGCCATGGGTTTAACTGCATGCTGTCAGCTCAGCTCCAGGTGCATCAGCCCAGTACTTATACCTCATAGCGCTGTCACTCAGCCACCAAAAATGACACGACGTGTGGAAGAACCCCTGCCCCCATCTGACATGACCTCCAATCATTTTCCGACCCTTATCTGCAGATTGGAGACACGCATCTGTAATCCGTGTGCCAGGGTCACGCAGCGATACCGGGGGAGACGATTACATTTCCACCTGTCTAATATCAAGCCCCCTGATCTCAGCGCGGTTGCCACGGCACACATGAAGAAAACAAGCCTGAGGGGGCGTGATACGATATCAATTTCACGCCGCACCTACTTGTGTTTGGCTCCTGTGCCTTGCCGGGCCGGGCGGAACAAGAGAGACATGCATTCAAGGCAGAACCACAGATGCCACCATAGCGCCTCCCACAGGACGGGAGGGAGGCATGCACTCTTTATCCTGTCGAGCAGCCATACAAAAGCAGACAAACATTTTGTAATTTGAGCACAGTCTCACCCAACCCTTAACACAGACAAGCTGATTTAGGCCACATGCTCCAACAGCCACCCCAAACCTAACCGGCCCCCACCTTTGTCATCATGATTGCCACCTGACCTGTTCACACCCCACTTCCTGTTGTGATAGGAAGGCTGCGGATTGGGGGGGGGGGGTGGCGGCCCTGAGGCACCTGCCAGCAGTAAATGCGCGCAGGCTGAATTATTCATGCACTTAATAAACGGGGGACCGATTTGACAGAGTGCGATGCAGACGGACGGGCGCTTGGCCGGAAGGCGTTATGTCGCGCAGACACTGTGCCGAACGCGCTCAAACGCCCAGAGGCAGGATGCCGTCGGCCCACCCCAGTCACTCCGGCGTACGCCTGCCTCAGATATAATCCACACCGAAATCCCAAGCTCTCCGGGTCGAGGAAAAGGGATCACAGGGGAAAAGAACATCATGGAAAGACACCAGAAAGGGTAACGCAGGCTGGGGCCTTTTAGGCAACATGGTGACAAGTGCCATCCCCATTTTCAGAGTCGGTAAACAACGAATTGATAAAATCAAGAAAAATTGATTATTAAAAGTGTTGGCAACAAATTTTATTATCGATTCATTCTGTGGTGCTATTAGTGCGCAACTCGCTACGTCGCGGAGAAGTTTACTTCACCTGCAGACGGAGCTGAACGGAGCACAGCCAAAGGCGTGGTGGAGGAAGAGTGGAGGCCATATTTTCCAAATAAAATTAAACAAATGAAACATGACAGAGGTGGAGAAAACTTTTGATGGAAGTCGTCAAAGTGTGGGAGCACTTTACATTACAAAAATGTGAAAAATGGTGTGTGAGTGTGTGTTTCACTCTTATTTCAGTTTAATGTTGTTTTTTGTATAGCACTTGGTCAGTTTAAGTGGTGTTTAAATGTGCTGCATAAATAAACTTTACTTTGACATAAGGTCAGAGTGATGACACTGCACTGTGACAGAGTAGCCAGTCAGAAGCGGCACACACACGCACACCCCGTCTGCCGAAACGAAACCTATTCCCCAACCCATTCTCTGTTTGCCCTGTTCTTATTTCAGCGGCGAAATGCCATGTTAGGTAGCTAAGGGTGCACACTTGCCTGCCCAGATAGTCCCATCTTTCGCCATGTGAGTGAGGTAGGATGAGTTGCATTTAGACAAGGATCAAAGTAACTGCGTCTTTGAGTCTATGAGATGTCTATGAGTGCCATGCAAGATCACTTTTGTGTATTACTGTAAAGTGTTAACGTTGAAACAAATTCTGTTACCAGGTTTTTTGATTTGCATTTTTCTTTGTACAGTTTCTTCCTCCATCAATTTAGATAATGTTCTGATTCTAAACGGGTGGAAATAAAAAATTTCTTTTACTTCACCTGCGATTAATCGATTAATTCAGCGATTAATCGAAAAATTAAAATTGACAGATTAATCGATCATCAAAATAATCATTAGTTGCAGCCCCAATAACACTCAAAAGGAGCTTTCGAGTTCCGGTTCCATGTCTCTAACAGCAAACAGGAGCAGCGCAGATCTGTGACCTCGAAGCTTTAAAGGCGGAATGTTCTGGAAACATTTCTCGCATTTATAGCTAACGGTGACCAGCCCCCCCCCCCACCACACATGAAACAGGATCCTGGACAGGAAAGGGTTAACCCTACTTCTTTCGGGGCTTGGGCGGGGCGGAGACAGCATCCTTGCGAGGCCGGCCGCGGGGGCGCTTGTCTGAGGGGGCGGGGCTGCCCGTGGGGGTGGCCCCCCCGCCGGCTGGCGGTGACGACGATGACGGTCCGTGCTCAGAGGCCTCTAGAATCTTGTCCTCTGATGACATTCTGTGGAGCAGTGAGAGAGGAGGAGGAAAGCAAGGGGGGGGGTTGAGAGGGAAGAGGGAGAGGAGGAGTGTGGGAGGGAGGGAACAGCGAGAGAAATTCCCATCAGCCCTCGGGGCACATACGCTCACTTTTCCAACTCCACACACGCAAATCAGCCCGTTGACGCTGACCTCTCCCATCCCGCCACCCAACACCCCCCCCCAAACAGGACCCACCCTGCAGAGTCGCAGAGGAAGCAGAACACAGATGAACGACATAACCGTTGTCTTGATCGTGCCTGTGTAAGAGCACGATACCAAACAGGGGCACCACACTCAACCTCACAGCACCACAAGGACCATCTCCACAGACAGAGATTCTAATAGAACAAAACAGCAAGACTCCAGAACCTTCTCTGGAATTTACCGACACTAACAATGTAGGCCTGTTTAGGGAGCCGAACGATCCGTGTCCTCCGGTACGCAGAAACAATCGAATGGATGACGAACCCAAACTCCAGACTGTGCAAAAGCCATAAAATAAAAAAGGCGAGCTTCGAGGTGACGTTTACGGGCTGGGTGCCGTGGCCCGTAGCCCCAAGTGACGTCCCACTCTCGGTACAGTGCCACCGGCATGTGGCGTCAAGGCGACGCGGCCTTTCCTCGGCACCCTCTGAATAAGGCCTGACTGGCTCGTTAGGTTAGGAACAGGTGCGGGTAAATGGGGTGGATGTTCAGCATCAGCGCTGACTGCTGCCCCTACTTCTCATCTAAGGTCACACTACAGTGTCATTCATGCATTGATTAAAAAAGCAAAGAATGAACAGCTTGCTTGTTACAGGCTACTGAAGCTGACGACATGGACCGGTCTGTTGGTAACCCTGGTAGGCCCTGGAAGTGGTCCACAAATTGTACTCTGCATGAGCCTTCATCTCCCCTCCCCCGACAGTCCACGCCCAAGCCCGGGGGTGGGCGGGGCCTGCCTTTCTTGTGAGTAATGAGCAGCTGTACAGAGGAAATCGTCACGGGAGCCCCGCCAGGACAGAGCGTGCTCACCCCTCCCCCGCCGGCTCTCCGTGAGCAAGCTGCTGTGTTTTGTTTAAAATTATCCCTCTGTGCAAATACGCAGACTGGTATAGTCTGTGGTGTATCACAAGGGAGCCCCCTGGTGTCCTGGAGGACCACAGAATACATTCCATACACCATCTTTTAGTTTGGCAAAAAAATAACAAAAAGGGTTTTTCATTTAATGTCATGTGCAGGGGCAATATGCCCGGATGAAGCCTTTGACATTCACAGGCCGGCTCGGGCCAATCCTGGTGAAGGGGTGGGACTCCAGAGGGTCGCAGAGGGGTCACAAGGGTAGGCCTCGGTATTGCTTTTCAGCACTTAGTACAGCTATTTGGGAAACAGCTGGACATGCCAAACTGTACTTCAAAACAGTTACAGTAGGACATGGAGAAAATGGGTGGCCATACCTGGCCTTACAGTCGCATCACTTTTATATTGCACATATGAAGCAAATACTGAAAATAGCATTACTGAGCCCCCCCCCCCCCCAAAAAAAAGGACTTATGAGACCAGCACAGCACTCTAAATAAATCTCTCAGACACCATTTCTTGCAATTTCCAAATCAATTCAAAATACATAAACCATGTGCCAGCAAGAGCAATCAGTCTGTAGATATGTAAATAAGCACACCGCCAGGTCAGCGCTTAAACTGGAATTACATTAACAAGACCATTAGGGTTATTATTACTCATCTAAACATCTAAAAGATGCTGGAATCCATAGATGCAGTCCCACAAATGATGGGAGTTTTGCGGAAGTCTTGTGTCCTCCCCAACGTGCTTCGGCCGGAACGAGCTCCAAGAACGGCACCGGAACATCAGAGCAGGGAGGGAACATAGAAGGCTTCTGACACCAGCGGGTACCGAAAGGCTCCTTAAAAATTCAGGCTGGGGCGTTTTGAGGCTGGCACCAAGTGCCATCGATCAGGCACAGTCACCAAAGCGTAGTTACAGTATAGTGTAGTATAGCCAGAGCATAGAAACAGTATAGCGGCGTTTCATAGCAGAGCCAGACGGAGAGAGAGCAGTCGCAGGTGGAGCTGATTGAGACGGCGCTCGGCATGGCCACTTCGGCTACTCAGGACATATGTGAAGAACTGAGAAATGTTTCCCAACAAGACAGACCTTGACTACATTACAAAATGCCTGGCACGTATGAGGTCCCCATTTAAGGGACTCCCCCAGACTTTGCCGCCGATGCTACAGGGCCAGTAATTAAAGTGCCTCGCTATGGTTGCTGAAAACATGCCTGTAGAACAAATAAAACGAACATTTCCATTCATTGCTATTGCTACACATTACAAAAGTAGCTTAATGTGCTGAGCCAGGATGCTGTATCCAACCCACATCACCCTGACTGCAGTAACGGTTAAAATTAGGATGGTTTCTATAGTGTTCGATGGCGCAGTCGTGACGTACAGCTGCAGGGGCGGCCCAGGGGAATTATGGGCAGGGAACGAGGTAGGCGGTCCTGTCCGTAAAAACGTTACATTACGTTACACGTTAACTATGGCGACATCACACTGTTAATTACTCATGTCGAAGGGAACCAGAGATAACTCTATAATGATTAACCTGTCATGCATGTAACCCATTTCCCAATTTAATTATAGGACTAATCTGTTTACCTAATAACGCTGTCACACCATTTCAAAGATTTCTCTTATTCTACTGAATCTTCACTCCGAGCATCTTAATTATTAATATAAATATATTATGGATGTGAAACATGGTTCTTATACTGTGCCATGTCACGATGGGTCTATTTACAGGCATTTAATGTCACACGAGTTTAAAAGGCAGCGAATTCTGTCGCATTACGGTCACACATGCAGAAGTTTGCATGAAACTCCAAGCACGTGCATCTACCACTACCCATTACCCAGCCCTGGGTTTTGCGGTAAAAAGGTTTCTAGCTCAAAACTCTGGATGAACCCCACTGTTCAGCCCAAGGCACTGAACAAATTACTTCAAGGAAATAAAAAACGGTGGTATTCAGAGTAACATTATTATCCACATAAATAGCCGCGAGGCATCTCCTAATTATTTTAACACTTAAACACATCACCAAGACAGCCAAGGATGGCCCTAGTGACCTGGGGGCCTATGGTCGTCTGTCTAGGGCTTGAACCCCACTCCTGGCAATAAAACTGTTAACCTAATTACCACGCTGCCTTCATTAAACCGGCCAGTGGGATTCAGAGCCTTCTGAAGATGCAGTGTAATGGGAAAAGCTGTGGACCCAGACACAGACTACTACTGGTTCCAGCACCGACATGGACCATGCAGTGATAGACACAAAGAGACACTTCACAAGAGCAACCCAGTTACGTAAGCAGACTACAGTCTCAGTGAAGACAGCCACTGCGGTGGGTAGCAGCTTCCTGTTTTTTTAACCAGGTACTGGACACATACGAAACTGGTGTGAACATTAAAAACTGGTTCAAATCCCTTGGTTGGCAGCGTCATTCCACCGTTGCCCCTGAGCAAGGCCCTTAACCCCAATTACATCCATTAATTTAGAAGCTTCTACTAAATTAATAATCACAAATGTAAACTACAGGCCGTCACCTTTCGCTGTGGCACCCAACATGGCAGCAGCCCCCCCCCACACACCCTGCCCACAGTCCAAGAGCTGTTGGTCCCATCCTCTGCCTTCCCTCTTTTGTCCTGTTCCTTCCATTGTTTTCATTCCTTCGGCCTCTGAAACCATTTACCACGCAAGATGGAGATTGGGGGGGGTGGGGTCTCTTTAGGTAACCCTCTGCAGCTTATTCTCCATCCCTCACTGCCATCAGACCCGAATTCGGGAAACACACCGGGATGGTACCAGCTTCTGCATCCCCCCGGAGGACCCCGGCTCAGCGCACACACCTGCAGGATCCCTCCGGCCGCCCCCCACGCTCACTCCAGGCACCTATACAGATCCCCCTCCCCCAAAGCTCATCACGGACAGACACATGCCCAACTCTCAAAATCCCTCCATGAAAATGACGACGGAGCTCCGCGATACTGCGTCACACCAAAACTCGAAAGCGATTCTGTAATACCACATCAGGAGTGAACTGCGCATACCTTAAAGCGACCTTTCAGGGAAACGTGCTGTAAGCCTGCGTATTCTGGATCACATTAATCCATTCGCATACTTAAGGTCAGAACTCTGCAAGGACAGAACAAAAACCAAAGAAACAGGTAAACGCGTCTTTAAACGCCTCATTCTGGTAGAGCAGTTGCCCCGAATAGCAGTGCAGAAAGAGGAATGACGGCAGAGGGTGAGGAACATCACTGGAGCAGGGTCTTATATAACACCTTAACCATCTCGGTCTGGGTCTCACCGGCACAGACATGACCAGCACAACGGCAGCACGGCGGGTCTTTAAAAAGGCCCCGCAAGCTCATCCGGACAGCCTGTTTACAGTAACCTTAGCTGGCCGTCGCGAGCTAAAGGGGGCAACTGGACAGATGCCTGTACCTCAACGGTACAGGCTGAAGGACTCTGGCAGGGGATACCTTTCACCTGGCACTGTCTGGGACGGGCTGTCCCGACCCACAGCCGGGGCTTTTCAGCAGCTCATGGGCTAACGACAGCCAGATAAAGCAATGCTGTGCTGTGAAAACACATTCCCAAAAATGTTTCTATTTAACTTCAGATGAAGCCTTGTTTAACTGCTGCTAAGGGGTGTGATCTGTCCTTTATAATCCTTTGGAACCTCCCAGGAGTGCTAATAATTTTATCCTCACCCTTGTTCATTGCTTATAGTTTCTTTCCAAGTCTTGCACTTTGCACACTCAACGGGGGTTTGTGTATGATTATTAGACACGTGGGAATTGCAAATAGTCTGAAAGCAGTCGGACGGTGAGCTGGTGCCTAACTAGCCAACTCAAAACCTGCAATTTCAGCTCCAGAGTCAAGTGTTTGCTCACCTCATACAGTAACTAGTTACCATCACATGGCTGCGATGGTCATTAGCACTCCTGAAACCCTCATTAAGACCAACTACAGGTCAGCTGGGTTACTCCATGTGAGTTCTCTCCTCCTACTAGATAGATAAACAAGGGTCAGGGCAAATTGCCCTACTTCATCTACCTACACGTAGCAGGGGGTTTAGGGCTCGGTGCCTGTGAACTCAAAGTCATGGGTTTGAATCCTACGGCTGGAAGAGTAATCACATCAGTGCTGGGCCCATGGGGAAGACCCTCAATTCATTCCATGGGTGCTGGATGCTAAAACTTTTCCACACCTGGATCTCCTCGCTGGCATTTCTCACAGAGAGTAAGATTTTGGAGAATGACCCAATTTCCACCATGGGGCTCAATAAAGTAGCACTATTCTATTCCACGATAGCTGCCTAGCTCCTTGAGTGACAGAGCAGTCCGCTCAAACCAGCCAGCTGTGAAGTGATTCTCACAATGACTGAACGCCAGTATCCCCACCATTACTGATGGTACAGAAGCAGAGTGACCCGGCCAACAAACAAAGATTTGGAGCCATTCTTCACTAGAGTTGGGATGTCTTTAACTGGAAGCTACCGGAAAACTGCTTGACGTGAGGTGCAGAGGCGGCCATGATAATTATTGCATTTACACAATAAAGCAGGCCAAAATAAATGCTCGCCATGCTGCAGCTGAGAGGGTGATAATGTCAACCTGGGTTACCGAAAGCCATATTTGGTCCAATGTGCAACGACCGATGGTGACCATCTGCATAGTGATAATATCCATCTGCATACTGATAATAAGGACGACTCTGGGCTGTGTGTCAGTGCTCCCCAGGTCCGGCATAACGGACTGATTTTGGCTGACTCACAATTTCTGAAAACAGAAATTGGGAAGGTGGGGGGGGGGGGGCGCTGGTGAGGTTTCTACATGGCGTCCTGTGTTAATTTTCAGACTTTCCCCAACATTTTGCCCCCTCCCTTTCGGTCCCCTCCCCTACGAAGCAACCGTGGAGCCCCAAAGTACTCAAGAAGCAACCGATGAAGGTTTCTAACCCACAAACATCACACATTGCGGTTCCTCACTCTTGAAACCTACAAAGCAGGGCTCTGTGTGTGTGTGTGTGTGTGTGTGTCTGTGGGGGGGGGGCTGTAACTGATGGAGACCCAAGCCTGAGCCGCACTCCTCCTGCTGCCATTATATAAGCACCTGACGGACTCATTGTCTGCCCTGACACACACACACACACACACACAGACCTTAAATTCACACATTTTCTATCACTAAGAAAATCTTGCCCACTTATCCGTCAGGCACAGAGACGTGACCTCGTTCAGTCTGCCTGAGACCGTAATACCGAAATACACAAAAATCACCAGCAGTTTCACACTGAGGAACACAACCCTAATTACCGCACGAGGCTATTAAAGAAGAAAGAAAAAAAGGAAAAAAAAAGCAAAACCACATGATATGCTGCACAAATATTATGATCAACATCACAGTGCAAAAAATGGTTATATAATTAAGGAGATACCCGAGTAAATGAGATTATTATAAATACATGCGAAACGCAGATGTGGCAATTATGGCCATCAGTATTTCTTGCGCATATACTGCGTGTGTACATGTGTGTATTTATATACATGGATAATATATAGCAGAAATGGGAATAAAAACAACAGGACGCTGACGTGGGGTGCCCACACTGAAAGGCTCAGAACGCCAAGACGGGGCTATAAAGGATGAAAATGCTCAGGAAAACAACCAAAAAAAAAAAAAAAAAAAAAAAAAAAAAAAAAAAAAATTTTAAACCAAGAAGTTTGGGTTTAAAGAAATAATGAACTTTAATGTAAAATTTGAAATAAAAAAATTTTGTTTTTTTTTTATTGTTTGTGGGGCTTGGGGTGTATACACATATATATGAATATACACATATACATATGTATATATTACGCTCCTGTGCGAAGGATATAGTGGCAACAAGGAATGCCGTTCATGCGCTTCGGAGGCACACAGTTATAATCCAACAATAATTCGTCCGACTGCGCAAAAAAATATACATATACATATACATATATATATATTTATAAAAAAAAACACATGTAGGTTCCAGCAGTGAGACCAGCGTCCTTCCCGTTCAGTAAGAGAGAGGCACAGGGTCGCTCTCCTTCCTCACGAACCGAACCACATCACATCCCCCGGACCTCGTCCCCCATCCTCGGCGAGGGAAGCCGGCCATGTCCGCGGGATCCTGTCAAAATGTCACCGCGCTCGGCCGAACGGGAGCGATCCAAAGCGGGGCAGGGAAATGGTATAATTCTGCTTTCTTCTCCTCCTGCAGCCCTCATGCGGCGCACGGGAGCGGGCAGAGCCCCGGAAGGCTGCCGCGGGGCTCCCGCATGGACGCCGGGACTTGTGGAGCGGGTATCCCGCAGAAGGCTGCCCGTTTCCGCGGCGAAGAAAGGGCCACTTTCCCCCCCTTTAAGATCCGAAATTTAAAGTTGCAGCTTGCGCTCGGCTGCGGCGGCCATGTTTGGGGGCGGCCGCAGAACCGCCCGCCGACCACTTCTCAGACAAATAGTGCGCCGCTTCACACTTTAAGTTGCGCGCCGGGCCTCGGCGCCGCCGCCGCGGAGGGGGAACGTCGGGGGCGACGCGGGCGTCCGACACTTTGCTTCCCCCTTGTTTGCTTTTGCTTTTAATCCGTATGACGCCAAAATGGCCACGGGCGTGAGTTAGAGGCTCTGGACGTTTTATGAAAAGGCTCGGCGACCCTGCGCATTGATACATGAGAGCAGGCTCCAGGTGAGCAGGCCGTGTGGGGAGAGTGAAACTCCGGCGTGGAGTCCGCGGACCGGACTGAGGCGTTTAACGGCGTTACTGCTTTGTGTGCACTTTTATTTAAAACGACGCCTTGAAAACGTTAAGTCGTCGTCTAAATAATCTCATACCCTGCTAAAAAATGCGAATAATCAAACGTGTATAATTTTCTCTCTTATTTTTTTTTTGCATTGAGTGTATGGCTCCTTTAAGAGCTCAACGTCTGTGCAATTGAAAGCGATGTGTCTTTACACAAAGGGGTGTGTTGGCCTAATTAGTGTAGTCTAACAGTACACAAAGTAAAGGAAAGCATCGGGGAAATAACAAAAATAAATGGTTTTCAATGGTGTGTATTGTGAAAGGTTATTCTGACTTCTCCCTGTGTGTTAAATTAAACAAAGGTGTGAAAAATGACAGACACATAGCTACTCTCTGATCCAAATGAACCTGCAGCGAGCTTGATGCCTTGCAACTTGGAAGTCCGCATCAAGTGGGGTTGCATACGTCAAATAGTAAGTGTCCAGTTATGTGCATTGACTGCTCTGCATTTTCTTGATGAGGGTTTTTCTGTATGCCACTGTGCAAACGACACCTGAGCAAATGGCTGAATGAACACTAACAGTTCAGAAAGTCATTGTCCAGCCCCCTAAGCATCACTGATATCTAAATGTTCTGCAGGTCTGAAGTCTTGATAGGCAGGCCATACTGAGCTCAGATTTTTTTAGACCAAATAAAAAATGTTTTATTTACTTGTTAGTCACCTGTAATACCCAAGAAAAGTTATTGTTCCACTGTTGACACCATAATAAACCTCGACTTCAAACGTGACTTTGATCTTCGACCGTAGCTGCCCTGTGATTATGCACTATAGCCAGGTTAGTTGTCCTGAGAGAAAAACAGATGTACACAGAAAGCTGATGAAAATGGCATAGCTTAATCCTGTTCAGAACCATATTTTTTTTAAAACATGAGTTAGGCTGGCAATTCTGCGTATTTATCAATTATAGCAGAGCAGTTAAACCTCATAAGACCTAGGTAACCTTGAGCATTCAGCATGACAGCAAATGCTGAGGACAATGGGAGTGGAGTAGGCCTCTTATTAGGGTAATAACAAACTTTTGGTTGACTCTGACGCAAGGTTGTGTTCCAGCCCTCGTGTGGTAACTGCCTCCGGAAAAAAAGATGGACACAGACAGAATCTAAGTCCTTACTTCCTTTTGTAAGACATCCTTCAGGAAATTTAATTATTATTATTATTATTATTCAGGCACACCATCATTTATGAGGTTAAATGAATAACATAGAGGTGATATTTCTTTCTTTTGAGATCTGATTTTTTGGGCCTTTCGGTGCATACCAGGGCCTAGCTTACACCCCCACTGACAATCACGCAAAATCTCCCACCTATCTCGATTTTTTCACAGAGGGAGACCCCACCCCTCCCTTAGGCTGGCAAAAAAGTAGCAGTCGGCCCCCTGTGCCTGTACCTGCCCCTGGGGAATGTCTGTGCACGCCACTGTCCCCACCCACAGACCTGCACGTCTCGACAGCTTCTCCCCAAGCCCCCAATATTCCACTGGCTCATTGCAGTAGCTTTATGCAGAAGTACATCGCCATCTCAGATGCAGATATTTATAATAAAAATTGTCATAGTTCAGCCTGGTCACCCAGTGTGGCCTGCAAACTGAGGATACACCATCTGTAATATATTCTTCTGTGTTTTGTCTTCACAAAAGCAAATCTATTTGAAACACTTTTATTCCATGTTTGTCTTTATTATTAGATATTTTCAATATTTTAAAAATGCATTATATAAACACATGACATTATAGTGGGTATCCGGGCATCGTGAAAGTGGCCATCGGTGATTTAGGGTTCCGTGTGGAATCTGGCTGTCATGCTTATATCCTGGACATTTGTTCTCCCACAAGGCACTGCCAGCAGTTCTCAATCGGCATCTTCGTCCAGAGCCTCTGATTGCTCTGTGATTTGTAGCTTTATCAGAAATTATGAATGGACACAGCTTGTAAATTTCAGGTGTCACGCGTGATTACATTGGCTGGGGTCGGGCCTGATAAACGCTCACTGCGGCAGAGATTCCCATCTGTCACGGCTCCACTCGGGAGTGGGACATCCAATCAGTGAGGAGACGGTAAGTGATACGATGGGAATCTGTCACAGTGTTACTGGCGAAAGGGTGACCAATAAATGCATGACCCATTGCAGGGCTGCTAGTCAGGGATATGACTAGTAGAACCAAGGAGAGCAGAATGAGTAACTGGGAACCAATCAGTATCCTTTTTGTCCCTTTTACTCACATGGACAGAAAGTTATCTCATCATCCAGGGGTTAGCTAAAAGGATATTTAGATTAACTGTGCATCATTCGTCATCAAAAATAAATCCAGTCTGATTCAAAAAGGTCAGTTAGTGCATGAAAATTTTAAGTGAGACTACATCCTCGGAACTCCGTAACTTCTGTACTGGAAACGTGTCCACTCTGCATTGTCGTTTTAATTAATCCCTTTTCTGTGTTTTCTGACTCCCTGCAGGTGGCGCTCTCACGCGTTATGAAAGATACTAGCCTACGGGGATATCTATATTGATTACTTACTGAGGGTGAAATTTGTACCGTCTGGCGATCTTAGCAGTGGGGCAATTGTGCGGCGTCTTTTTAAAGAGAAAAATTGCTCGACAATTCTAAATTAGCACGCGCCACAGTGACATCCCAATAAATATCGTCTGTTCTCCGTTTGAAGTCATTAAACTTTTTTTCTTGTCAAAACTGGCAATGGCAGAGCTTCAAATGCACCATTTTGCAGTACCGCTGATGATATACAGTACACTTCATGTTACATATGTACATAATCACACATTAATTGGTTCAAAGTTATTCTTACTTAACCGTGTGTCAGTTAGAGCATGATTCCGTCCAGATGTAGGCCTACAACATTTCATTGTTATGACCATATATTTTATTGTTGACATTTCTATGATATAACATAAATAAAAATGTAAAATTAAAGTGTCATCGAAAATTTGTACAACCCGAATTAAAAGAGTAAAGTTTTGCAATATTAATTTATCATGTAATGCCCCCTGGTGGCTGAATTGGAGAACTGGCGCTGCATGCATTGTGGTCGTTCTGTCTAATGCATCGATTCATCGATCACTGTGTCGGTATTGGTGTGTATTAGATATGAATCAGTACTTAAGACTAACACCGCTGTCAACACTGTTTTTTGTGTTATGCTGAATTCAACAAAGTATATAATCTAATTATAAGACTAATGCATTCGTGCCAATTTCATTAATCATGTCTTTAGAATATATCGTTGTAAGACACACATGGCTCGCTTTGAAATTAGTCTTTAAATTGCTTAATTAATATTTGTCTAGCCCGCAGCCCGCACAAAGAATAGGTAAACGAAGAAATAAAACAATGTAAAGCTTGAACTTAAGCGTTAAGTGTCGAGTTGAAAAATTTGACCATTCCCTGCACTCGTTTTTCACAAAGCATCTACTAAATCTCCACACATCACTGCTTTCCCCCATACCGTCCAAATGCCCGGTTGCTAGTCGCCCATGCCAGTGCATGACACCCTGGCTGCTTAAGATTCCAGAAAACACTGTGCCGTGTACATTTTTTATGAAAGAATGTGTTCTTATGAAAAAAGGATCAGCTCGTAATCACTAACAAGAAGTCGTCCCAGTCCATATTTGATCTACTAGGTAACAAGCTGTAATAGAAGAATTAAAATTCATCGCTTTGTAATCAGCAGTAAAGTCCAAATGGCAAACGGGTCAAGATGAAAATCCCCTTAACAGGACTCTGGAACCTGATGCATGTAGCGGCCAGTGAGATACGGTAATGTACAAGCCAAATTACTTGGTGAAGAGGCAGGCTTACTCCCATTCCCATTAACGGAGAACTGAGCCGACTTTATTATAATCTCAGGTCGGACGTAGATCTTACATTGCAGACGGACATCAATATTTAATTATAATGAAAAATAGTGCCCCGCTCCTTCGCTCGTTTCCACCTTGAGATTCTTTAAACTCTCGTCTAATACTTTCCTTTGGACTCCGAATAATCAGCATGTTTTGGCGCTTGGCATAAAATGTAAATGTTCACCTGTAAATAAAGTGGAAAATTGAATTCTTAAGAAGTCATTTTAAAAAGAGGGATGGAGGCAAGGTTTAATGTGAGCTTCTTATCATGCAAGGAAACATCTAGGCAAGGCTGAAGAAAGGAGTATGCAATTTAAATTTATAACTTGTATGTAATATCTCAAACTTTATACAGTTTGGAGTAAAATAAAAAGAGATGCATTTCAATACTAAAACCTCAACAAAATACTTCAGTTTTACGTCTGCTGTCCACTAAAAACCAAGGCAGTTCTCGAAAGAACAGAAGAAATCAATTTCTACAAGGAAAATGAGAATATACACCTCAACCAGCACTTTCAGTCGAACCGTAATACATACACTCACCTAAAGAATTATTAGGAACACCTGTTCAATTTCTCATTAATGCAATTATCTAATCAACCAATCACATGGCAGTTGCTTCAATGC
>JAODKN010000079.1:5689870-5700026 GCA_026774425.1 Petrocephalus zakoni
GACTGTACATATCTGATGTAGTGCCTTTCTGCCAGCCAAAACGGTTGATATTCCCAAATTCAGACAACGTAAGACGGGCAGAAACAAGGAGAGGTACTTATTTTGCCAGGTATTACATCATTTTCTGTGAAAAGCGTCTTCTGACGAATCTCTATGGAAAACTGCCGGAACCACATGTATAGTGACAGTTTGATTCATTTTTTTTATTTTCAGAGTTTAGAACCCTGGCTTAACATGCACATCTAATTCCTTATAGTGTCTTCTTCAGGAGGTGAGACCACACACAAAATAAATATAGAACAAATGGGCTTTATGTATTAGTTTATGTATTAGTACAGTCAGTCCTGCTACAATGCGACTAATGCATTCCGGAAAAACCTCACATTCACTAAAATCGTGCCCAGTGACAGCAGCGGGGGGCATGGTGGTGCAGCAGTAAGCACTGTTGCTTCATACCTCTGGGACCGGGGTTCAAGTCTCTGCCCAAGTTCCATGTGTGTGGAGTTTGCATGTTGTCGTGGGGTTTCTTTTAGGTACTCCGGTTTCCCCCCACAGTCCAAAACCACTCTGAGGCTGATTGGAGTTACCAAATTGCCCATAGGTGTTCCTGTATCAGTAACACTGACCATTTAGCTCGCTTGGTCATAGCGGTTATTCTGTGACTCTGCCACAGAGAGAAAGAGGAAAGTAATAATAGGAGGAGTGTCACACTTGTCAATGAGCAGGGTGGCAAAGACGCTGTGTGCTTTTCATTGCTATTAAAATGACACCAAAAGCAATTAAAACTGGCAAACTGAGCATCGACAAACATCTAAACTGTAAACTGAAACATAAAAGTAAAACGGTGAATTGTGTTGCTGCAGAAAGGCTTAAACTCAAGAAGATCTAATCTTGAACAGAAGTGAGAGTGCCTCTGCGGCACTCGCGAAGGTGCGTAGCTTGGGTTGCTACAACATCGCCCCCTGTTGGTGGGAGGTGCACAAATAAACAGCAAGAAGGGCGCAGGCAGGCTGTGTTTTTATTCCCAAGCATCAATCATGAATTTACTGCCGGCGTGCCTCAGCTTAATGGGCTGCGGTGCGAAGCCCCTTTCATTCGAGTCCTGCGTTTAAACGAAAATTACAGCCATTGTAATAAGACGACAGTGAAGCAAACAGCTGGTCTATTTTAATAAGAAACGCAGTTTGGTTTTCCTCCCTCTATGAATAATATATCTGAATGGATTTATTGAAATGCCTTTTGAAGCAGAAGAGGCCGTTAGATCCTTTGTGCACCCGCTTCTGCTGTTTAAGCCCGATTTAACGACCGTGAACACAGTCATTATTCAGTGTAAAGTGTGTTCTCCAGTAAAAGTTAAGGAAGAAACTCAGCGGCGGTTGAGTTCTGAAAGGGCCAATGTCCAACTTACCTATCCTGTCTTGCTCTCCTTTATTTTTTAAAAAATGAGGTGACAGCAAAGCGTCGTCTATCTCAAGGCCCCAGAGATGCTCAAAGATGCTCAAGGCCCCAGCGGCAATGTGACTATTCTGCTGGGCATGGGATTTAAACCAGTGACATTCCAACCATACTGACTCACACACACCACTATGTAACAGGGCTCGGTGCATCCTGGATCTTGACTGGACTTTCTTAAATATCGATGAGTAGGACTTTGAGGGTGTCTGTGTGGACAGAAACCCACCGGGGTTCATTTCTGTCTCCCCTGTGACTCTCACTTTGAGCTGAAGTACTATATTCCCCTTTGAGCTGATTAACTGGGCCTTCCTATCATCACGTCCATAACTCGCAAGCTCTGCACCGAGTCCCTCATGCAAGCACTAAAACCGCGTGGCTTGTTCTAGAGACCTGCTCTTGTTTCAGACATTTTGAGGAGAACCCCCGCCCCCCAAAAAACTCCATTAGCTGTTAATACCTGGTGTTCTTTGCTAGGGGAGAAGCTTTGATTTTGAAAGAGCCTTTGATCTTTAAAGAGATCATGCAATGAAGTGGTCTGCGCATTAGTTTTTGTTCTCCCCCATGTTTCTATTCCTTGTGTGTGTTTTTGAGGGAATATGTGTGGCTTTGCTGGTGTGTGCATACATGCACACATCTAATTCCTTTTCCACAATGTTTAAAATATATATCAGTCCTTGCTTTGTATTGTTGTGGAATCCGGCCCCCCATAAATCTCTCATTACGTATCAGAGCTGGTCTGCTTTGTTGTGGCCTTTCTGGTGGCCACTCCAAATGGCTTCTCTCTACCCCGCCTTCATGAAAACGTGCAGCCTAAACAGAGACGACTCAGGATTTCCCAGCCTTGGAAAATCCCAACGAACTGAGCAATGCCATCTAAATTATAATCTTTCTTTAAACATAAAACTAAAACAGTGAACTTTAATGCTGCTACAGAAAGACAGTACACTCAAAAAAGGTTTCATGTAGCCATCAATGGATTGAAAATCAAATGTTCTCATGCAGCTGCATAACTGAGGTTGTCACAATATCGCCCCCTTTTGGTGGGAGGTGTACAAAGCGCATGGGTGGCATGCAGACTGCTAACTCACTGCCTTGGAAAATCAGACCCGATATTAACGGTAGCAGTGAGGAGCCTAATAAGTGCAGCTCACACCCCAGTGGGGAACGAAACCCAGAGTGAGCACCCTTGCAGTGGCTTGCATATTTCTGAGTTTTCATCCAAGTACTGAAATGGTGCCTTACTGGGTTCTATGTGTCCCCATGCGGTACGGTCCCCTACAGCAATTTATTGTGTGAGAGAGTGCTTCCAAAAGCCGAGTTAATGGAGCAGAAACAGAACTGTGGCGCTTGTGTGGCGTTGCGATGTTGTATTTCTTGCTTGTATCGTGTGGACGTTGCGTGTGCATTGTGTGAATGTTGTATCTGTGTTCACTGCACGTTGGCTACATATGGACCCAGTCTTCTGTCTTCAGTGGCTCTGTAATTGAAACAAATATGCCAGAGAGAGGAAGAAACGGCGACATTTAACAAGCAGCAAGGAAATGATTTATTACCTGTTTCTAATGGAATACTGTGTTTTTGAATATAATGAACTTATTTATCCAGACCTTGCATTCCCTGCTTGCATGTGGGGGGGGGGGGTTGTTGGACAGCCACAGGTGGTCCGGGAGGCCGTGGCTGAAATTGATACAACAGAATGTAAAACAAGCATTATGCTTGTTTTGTATTTGAAGAAAAAAACAGAATTAATGCTATTTTCACATGTAAACCTGCCAGCATTGAACATTGCAAAAGCACTTCTGATCAAGTGCGTGGGGGTAGGTGTGCGTTTCACGTGAGGAAACATGACTAATTAGGAGCCCCGACAAAACTCATTTACTGTGGCAGTGAGTCCGCCACCTTATATTTTGGAGAAATTGCAGCAAATTTGACTTGAATCACGTTTGTCGCTAGTTGGGCTTCACCAGGCACTAATGGCCTCGATTGCGTTGTTATTAGAATTTGTTAGGTGAAATGGAGTGGGCAGATGTGCTGAATCATGGGTCACAGGGACGGCCTGTTATCATGTGGGGCACACGGCAGCCTGGCTTCGCACCAACAATGAACTGCACCAACACCCAGCATCCCTCTATCAGGAAAGATCTATGCCTGAATTTCAGGAACCCTTGTCACGGAACATGCCTAGGCCGCCACCCCCACCTCCCCGTCTCTGCGTTTAAAGTTTGCCGCAATCCTTATCAGGCTTTTCGTTGTTTATTGCAAAGACACTGGTCAGCTTAAGTATATTTCTTGTTAGCGACTTGCGTTCTCTGATGTGGTGCTGCTGGGATACGATCACTTTGTGCTGGCTAGCGTGTAGAGTCGTAAGGTTGTAGCTAGCTAGATGGTTGGCAGGGCATGTTGCTTCAGCATTTCCTAACGTCGGAATACGTGTGCGCTTCCATTTACATATTCAGCAGATTTTTGTTCACAGCGGTGGACACGCAAAGCAAATGGCACATCACAAACATACCTGCTGTCGAGGAGTCGATAATGCATAGGGGGAGCTCCCAATGAATGCAAGTTATTTTTTAAAATATTTAGTGTAGTGACTGTTTATGGCCAACAGGGGGCAAACTTTGGCTTGAGTGGTGGTAAACACAGTGTGCTGCTGACAGGTGAGATGTAGCTCTTACAGTAATTCCACTCTGCAGAAAAGGGCCGGCTGTGCTATGGGCCAGAGACCACGTAGCTTGTGGTCCAGCTGCATCCGATTTATAGCGTGGTGTTCAATCTCCGGCCTCTGCCTCCTCATAACGCCTACAGCAGGTTCACCGCCGGGATGCTCCAGGCTGGCACATCGGCCAGTGATTTGTGGACCTCGCGTGCTCGTTTTCAGAGGCGGGAGGGGAGGCTTTGCTAAATGAGCCGTCGTCTGCCCGGGCTGGTCGATAGCCTCTCCCTGTACCGCTTGCACTGAACTTTTCGACGGATGAAGCAGTTTGCAGATTGGGGCAGCAGAAGCCCCTGGACAGAGTTAATGTTTCAGTTTGGCACCTTGTGAACACAGGACTGTACACTGTTTGCAGGAATGAACGCTGGGAAGCTACCAGGAGAAAAGGGGACCTGTGCTTAATGTGCTAAATTGGGAGAATTGATGTTTGATTTGTTAATTTTAAAAGGACCCGCATACGCCATCTCAAGGCATTTATTTTCTGCTTGTTTCCAGTATTGGAAGTCTATAAAGGGATGAACTTACCAGTACAAATGGTCAGCATTATTAATGATCTCAGAGTAAATACAGTAATTGTCTTTTGGTCAATGCTTTCTCCTTGCTGTGGTTTTTAGCTGAAAACACTCCCCAGCCTCTCTGCATTCCAGGTCTTCTGCTTTCCCTGATGATAAGCACTGTGAAACGTTCAGCGGGAATCATATGAAGCCTCCAGCGTCAGTGAACTAAGCGTCATTCACGTAGTCTTGCAAAGAGGGGTCAAAGGTCACTTTCTGCTATGCCTGTGTGGCTAGACCCTGAAGCCAGGCCCTGCTGTTTGACCAGCTAGTCAGGGAGCTCATCTGCGTTTTCATGGTTGTGATTGAGCCACACAAACAGGTACAGCTGCAGTTCCAGAGCTTGCTAGCTGACTTTGGGTGGCTGAGTCTTGCAGAAATGAAGCTTTAGGCATCACTGGTACGAGTCAGAGAACAGGAACATCACAATGTGTTAATTTCCACATATCCCAGGATTTAAACCAGCATTCTTATGATCATAGGCAGGGAGGTCTAACCCACTGAGCCACACGCTGTCTCTCCCATCCAGCTGTGAAGAGACTGACATGGAGATGTTTATTGCGACACCAAAGCTGACAGCCACTCACCGCTGTCATGTCTCCTGCAGACTCTCCCGAATTATCATGCGAGTAACATTCACACGTCCTCTACTCATGTCCTCCCTCGCGATTCCTGGCAAGGAGGCAGCCCGGAAGCCCTGTCTTTAATGCAAATCCGGTCCGTCCGCATTAATACCGGGAAGCCGATCGGGAGGGGGCATGGCGTCGGCCTGTCACCAGTGTCAACCAAGAATGACAAACTGTCTCCCGTTGACGGGATGGAACGGGGGGGGGGGGGTCTCAACGGCCAGGGCGTCCCTCGTCCTGTGGCCGCACATTGGCCAATCACACGACTGTGAGGAAATGCGATTCATTAAGCTGGAATGCTGGAGTTTGAGAGACTAATAAAATAAGAAAATCGTCGCAAAACGCGCTGCAGCTTCAGTCGTTCGTTTCCTGGATTAATAAGCGGCACGGTGGCAGATTTCTCGCGGCATTCTGACGGGATCCTGAAAGATGTTCCCATCTCTAGATCCGGACTTAGACGCATGGTCCCGTCTTCCCGCCCGTCTGCTCCCCACGCCGCTTCCTCTGGGAAAGTTCCGGAATTGCCGGCGACATCGGCTCGCTGCGGTCGATAACGGCGCGATCGTCCCTCATGCGACGGATCCTTATCGGTCACCCTCGCATTGAGTCACATCGCTCCTCCGCTGCTCGTTTTTCTAATTTGCATCGACTTGCATCTCGCGTGTGCCGGAATGCTAATCGCATCTGCCGAAGACGGCTTTGCATTATGATCGGCCGGATGCCGTTTGGCTAGGCACTATGAGGTCACGCCCCTAGGACCTGGAAGTTTGATTACCGTACTGGCTTCCTTCCAGGCTCAATCACACCCCCCCACCCCCAGGTGCAGAATAATCCACTGGCAAGACTGTGACATTCCATTATCACCCAATGCGTGTCTATATAAGGGCATGAATACCACTTCAAATCAAATACTAAGTACCCTTGCATAAGTAGTGTTTTTGCTCACTTCTGGACCAATCATATTTGTCCTTGGGGCTGAGCGACACCCACAAAGAACGCGGTTTATATGCACACTGTAGAGTGAGCTCATGGGAGTCTGAAAGGTTAGGAAGTGTTATTATTTGTGTTCAAATTAAATACCCACAATGCATGTTAAGGATTCCCCAAAGGTGTTAGTTTTTGCCATGTATGTAGAATATCATGCAAAACATACATTTCTTAAACTGTAGGGCTCTGAAAAAACACAATATTTATGTGGTTAGAACTGTATAGGTAAAAATGTAAGAAGCGGTTTGTTTTAGGTTATTCTGAGATGCAGACCTTAGAAAATGAAATAAGACCTAATAAGAGAAGCTCCATGAGTCATGGCAAAGCCTTGGATCAAGACAGCGTTTGTCTGGAGCAATTCATCCTTCCCAACTGGAATGTCGAAGGAATTATGGCAGGTGTCCTGCAAACAGTAAATTCTGTTTGTAGACGCTGTGGGCATCAGGTACCGCTGGACAGAGGTGTGACAGGGTGCTTAAACGGGAACCGCTATCCATCCTGAGGAGTGACAGACCAGCTTCATAGTGGCGGGGGGGGGGGCAGAGTGCTTAAATGGGGACCGCTATCCATTCTGAGGAGCGACAGGGGTGGGGTGAGCTGGGTGGGGCAGTCACTGATGCAGTGGCTCCTGTCCTCCAATCTGGGACAGGCTTGGGGGTATAATAAAGATCCCCAGCCGCTTCTGCCTTTATCATCAGAGCAGCTGGAAAGCTGTCTGTGTTTGTCTTGTTAATTGGAACTTAAATGTTCCGGATGCACTCCGGTCCCAATCTGCTCACTGACAGCCTTTTTTCAGTGTTGATTAATATGTTCGCAACTAACACATCTGCGGAAATCAGGGAGAAGGAATAAAAACAAATGGAATATAGATGTACCTCATTAGAAGCATTGCGGTACCTTAGGGATTTAACAGAGGTCTCCAAGCTGTTTACCTTTCAGGGTCCTCATTTTTTCCTGCTGAGTCAGCGAAATGTGATGTCAGCGTCCGCCAAACGGGTCACCGAAATAGTAAGCGAATATGTGAGAAGAGCTTGGCACAGGCGTCACATGTGTGAGGGGAAACTCGGACAGATCACCTGTGGATGCTAGGGGATTCACAATGACCCAGGCGTCTAATTACAGGGGAAAAAACCAGCTCTCTCTGCACCGCTTTAAATCACAGGAGTATTTTTTACAAGATGTAATTATAACTCGACCAGCAGGGATATGCCAGTCTGGAGCTAATTTTTGCAATTTAAGCTAAAAAAATTCCCATCTGATGGGTCAAACTGAGAACGTGGCCTACTGGCCATATCAGAGACTTAGCTGATATGGCCATACTGCAACACTATAGGAGATACAGGCTTGGGTAGGTGTGTAATCCTCATATAAATATTAAGAAGTGGGCGTAAGTGCCGCTTAAATATTTTTTGTATGTTTTTGCAGTTTTTGCCTGCTAATGAAATCTTTATGGGGTCCAAGATCTCTGTAAAAGACACCATACAACTGTACACATTCATAACATTCTTCAGAGGAACACTTTTTATGAGTGCCTGTGCAGGTCTTTGGCATGCTAATAGCACGTCCCAGGCACGCAAGTGAGAGGAGTCATGACAGATTTCTGCAGAGATGTTTTAGTGATTCGGCAGAGAGATACCTAATGAGTAAATAATGCACTGTGACTGAGTACCACGGTGGAGTTCCTACTGACAGGCAGGCTCTGGGCTGGTCCCAGATCTCCCTGGACACGTTTACTTCATGCTATTTCATTCGTTATTTCCTCCCTTTGTATCGTGAAAGACCACTGGGACACACTGTCTGCTAAATTCCTGGTGTGGATAATGAGCCCGCGGTTTTCATCGTGAAACTTTAAACCAGCCCCACCCCTGTCTCCTTTTGCCTTGGAGCAGAACTTAGCATGATCCATGAAATGAGAGCCTGGGAATCTCGCGCCAAACAGTGTCGCATGGTGAGTTTGCATGGGCAGCCCTTTTTAGCATGGCTGGTCACATCGGTGTCACGCGCGGGTAACACAAAGGCCAGAGTGTCCGAAGCAATTCCTGCAACGAAACTGCTGCAGTCCTTCACATAGAAATATGCTTCCTGCTAACGTCTATACCCCGACAAGCACTCAAAATATGCCGGTCCCAATCGATATGTGCATGCATATAAATGAATGCATATCTACACCAGTGAACAATCAAATAGTGATTGCAGATGCAGATGCTGAGAACTGTGCACCTGAACCATAGTGACAATGTTATATGTGCCATAAAACCTGCTCATGGGAAAATCATTACTAGTTCATTAGAAAAGCATGCTTAGAGCAAAGCACCTTTGTCAAGCATTAGGAAGGAATTTATATTTACCCTTATTTCCAAAAGATTCCACCTGTTTCAAAATAATCTTGCCATTTTTTTTGTGTGTGTTTTCAACAGGATGAAGGTTACTCATAATTGAACTGTGGGTTAAAAGGTTCTCGGACAGGTCACCTCAGCCACAGTAATTATGATCACCAGTGACAGGCTTCTATACCCTTTATCGTCATTTGTATGAAAGGACAATAGTCCAATTATGTTTTCTTTGCGACAGGGAGGTTGTGTAAAATGCAGTGGACCTTGGCTTTTTTTTCTTCTCTGGACCGGTGCACAAACTTAACGGCTGCCGATAAATCCTAGTCTACACCTCAGACACCAATTTACTGCCGGCTGTAAGGACCGAGACTACGAGGGCTGATTGACTTTATTCTACAGCAGTAAAATCATTAAGAAAGGATAACAATTGAAATTTAAATTCAATTAAAATGAAACTAAACAAACCGAGCAATGATTTTATCGGCCGTTTCAGATTCATGTTTCTATCCTGCAGCTTAATTTTCAAGTCACATCCACACAGACTGTAATATTTTTATAAAATGACTATTAGGCTAAGTTAACCGAAATCGAAGTGTTGCAAACTGAAGGTGCGGCATGATTGAGTAGTCACGTCTTACCCTTTCGGCGGCAAGCCTTTAAATGTGCCATATGTTAAAATGTGTAATTTGGCGAGCAGCGCGGAGAATTAGGGAATACTTGTTGCGTACTTGGGACGCCGCCGCGCCGTCTTTGAAGCCGCGATCCGCCGGCCGGCCGCTCGCAGGCACGGCGCGCTGGAGCCCCATTGCTTATTCCGTCTCAGTACGCGATTCAGTATGCTGGGGTACAAATGCGGCATAAATAAAACAGCGCCGCACATTGCACCAGAGATCCGTCCTCTCAGGAGCAGACATAATTTACGACGTGCGGGGAATACGCCACAAATATTGCTCATGCTTAATCACAGCCAAACGGCAGCGCGGATTGAATTGATCCAGGGCGCCACACGGACGCGCGGGTGCATGCACATGCACACACACTCTCTCACTCACACACACACACACAAATATACGATCGCACACACAGGAGATCTCCAGTTACCCCTGCAGATATGAATGAGGCAGGAGGCTTGCAGATCGCCAGAGCGCGTGGCACGCACGTGCACGTGTGTGCATGTGCACCTTCAGTCTGGTTTCACTTTATCAGGACGGGAGCCTGTCACTCACTCGCGGCGCCTGGAGTGTGTGTGTTGGTGGTGGTGGTGGTGGTGGCGGGGGGGTTTGAGCGTAGCGAAGGTAGCCAGGCACACGTTTAATTCACCTTCTGAGATGGATTACTGTCTTCTGAAGCCAGGGTGTCCGAATCCTGCTGATTGACTCTCAGGAGAATCACGCAGTTCAAGTGCGGCAGCCCAGATCACAGGAACTCCCCCCCCCAAACCCCCCGCCGCCCCCCCCCCCCCCCCCCCCCCCCCCCCACAAAAACACC
>JAODKN010000079.1:5717647-5730346 GCA_026774425.1 Petrocephalus zakoni
TACTCAGTGGGGATACTAAGCAGGTATACTCAGTGGGGATACTAAGCAGGTATACTCAGAGGGGATACTAAGCAGGTCTACTCAGAGGGGATACTAAGCAGGTATACTCAGAGGGGATACTAAGCAGGTATACTCGGTGGGGATAATAAGCAGGTATACTCAGAGGGGATACTAAGCAGGTATACTCAGTGGGGATACTAACAAATACTCTGTTAGGATACTGCAAATACTAAGCAGGTATACAGCATGCCAGGCCCCTTCAGGAGGTCCCCTGAGATTCAGAGCACAAACGCCCTGGGAGAAGGGAGGTTTCTCCCAGCATGGTGAAGGCCTGAGTCACGTTCTAAATGTGGTAGCAGAAGGCCATTTAATTATTATAGATAAACTGTGTCATGCACAGCTGATTTCACACAGGTGGAGTAATGGTTGTTTGGTCTCCTGCTGGTGTGTGTGGGGGGTGGGGATCATGCCCCTTGTGCTGAAACCTCACCACACATCATAGCATGCCCTTTAGGCCTGACAGCCAAAAGCAGTCGCCTCTCGCTCCCCTGGAACACTCTCCATTGTGGCTGTGCCATGCTCAGCTGGCAGGCTGATGAGCCCCTGGTCACCTTTGTTTTTTGCAGGTGCTCTTTGTCCAGAGATGAGTGGTGAAGCCACATAATGACTGTGTAACCTGTGAGGCTCTGCAAAAGGCTGCCACCTCATAATTGGTGCCTTTCGCTCCTTCTCCAGCCACCTGTGGTGCCTTCAGACACATTTTTTCATCTCCACATTGTCTTTGCATTTAAACATGGGCAAATCTAGGATTTTTTAAGGTAGGGGGCATAAGATATGACATAATTCATACAGAAGCTCCAACCTTATGATTAGCCAATGATATGTTTTCATTCGGTGAGTGACAGGTGAGTCAACACTTCACCAGCCAATCAGTTTACAGCTGGGGCCCTCTGTAACCCCACCCTTGCACTTAGGTCCCTGATGCCCTTTCTCTCATGGCCTGATGGGTTGTTCTCCCTCAGTGTGTGTGTGTCTGTGTGTGTTTCATCAGGTCAGTCTGACTCTTTGCGCCCAGTTCCAGCCTGAACAGCTACACTGGGATGTGATGCTCATTAACAAAATCTCTCCCTGCCTGACTATGACAGCCTAGCGGAACAGTCGCTGTTGGTTACGGGTTCAAATGTGGAATTCCTGTTGTATCGGTGAGGATTCTTTTTCTATTAATAAAATGTCAGACGTGTATTGCTCTGTTTGGAAAGGTCGTGAAGCTTATCAGTCAGTGATCACAGGTTGCAGATTCGCATCCAGACCAGTCTGATATTGTGATATTGACGGATGCGATTCAAACAGAGAAACATGCAGACATTGCGGGTGGAGGGTTAGGGGCAGATTTCGACCAGCTGGTCAGAAACACCTTGACGCTGAGCTTGCTGTGGTACAGTATGCACCATGACAGTGTTCATGCATAAAACTATTTCTCAAAGTAAGACTAAATCTGTACGACTCAAACATTAGAACTCAAATACAAAATAGATTAGAAAATCTTCTGGGTCAGTTCATCACATGATAACATTAGGAACAAAGGGGATGGTCTTACATAAATGTTTAATTAGGGGGCAGGCCTAATTCCTGCTTTGAGCGACACCGTGCCTTTAAGAACGGCATCAGGCAAACTCTTTGGACCTTGCGGTGTATGTACAGCGCTGTGTCGGTGTCTCCTTGAGCAGGCCCTGGGCTCTCCTCAGATCACGTATATACTTTCTCCCCGACACACACGCATCCCGTGGACCTGGACTTCAACCTCAACCCCTCAGAGCGGCTCAGCCACCCGGAACCAGAGCAGATCAGACCCGTCCTTACCGGGTCATGGCTGTGTAGGTTTTCCTGCTGTCCTTCTAATTGAGAATAGATGTTCTGTAGAATGTATGGGGCTTTTTACTCTAGACAGTAATTTCACTGACATTTGCACTAATACAGGGGTACCATCAGAGATGGTGGGCCACGTGAAAGCTTATTATTTTAGGTCACAAACCCAGACTGGTCCAATTATCTTCCAAATATTGTAGGGCCCCTCTCCGTCAGGGGCCGCTGGAATTGTCCTAACTTTCTCCCCCTTTACAGCTCCCCCACCTTAATGACTAACGGCTAATTACTGGCTCTTGCGTGTAGCATGGTTTTATGGTCACTTTTAAAAGGGTCAGTATGAAGTCTGTGAATGTCAGTGGAGTATGAGCTTCTCTTCTGCTGAACTGCAGGTTTACCAGACCTGTTTGAATGCAGATGATAAGGGTGGATGCATCTTGTGGCATCTTGGAGGCTATAATCTTTTTAAAGAACTTTAATCTACTAATAGATTACTACTATGGAAACTTAGTGTCATGGTGCGTGCAAAGCTGGAGCCTGTTTACTGTAATAGCAGCTTGGGCATTTAAATGCCCCATATAACCTTATTATATTGTCTAATTTTAGGATTTGATCAATTTCAAGCTCACAGTCAATGAATTACTGTATCTTCATTGAATTTTCTTCAGTAGCTTTTTTTATTTATTATTTCTATGCATGACATTGAGTTAAAGCAGTCTGTGGAAGGAGTTTAGAATCTGTAACAGCTGTGATATTTAGACCAGCACAATAAAGTAGGAGTACGAGTAATTAATCACCCGGGCTGTTGCAACTGAAAGATCATACACACTGGGGCCCAGCAGTGGGAATCCTGCAGTTAAGGTTCTGACAGCTTATCAGTATGGTCCAGATCCACAAACAAACAGGTTCTGATCTCCTCTTCTGAGAGCTCCAGTGAGGCAGACTGCCACCAACTGTGAACGTTCGACAATCAGCAGAACATCATCACTGGCTCACAGAAGCTGCCGGATGCAATGACTTCATTTAGTATGCTGTGTTCCACTGAGTGATGCATTCTGGGAAAGCGTGCACCCATACCTGCAGGAAGGCCTGGTTCCTGGGTCTGTCACACCATAAATATGTCCAGAGATGGCAGAACAGCCTGTTGAAATGTGATTTTTTTGTTCTATTTATTTGCCCATCATTTGCCATTTGCTCTTCAGTGCATTTCTGCAGCTAGTCCAAATTTCTGTGTATTTTTGCTAGGCCCAGTTTTGCATGTTTTAGCTAGGCCTAGTTTCTGCATTTTATGGCTAGCGCTAGTGCCGCGTGTTTCAGCTAGGCCTAGTTCCTGCGTGTCTTAGCTAGGCCAAGTTTCTGTGTGTTGTAGATAGGCCTAATTTCTGTATGTTTTAGCTAAGCCAGGTTTCTGCATGTTTTAGCTAGGCCAAGTTTCTGTGTGTTTTAGATAGGCCTACTTTCTGTGTGTTTTAGCTAGGCCTAGTTTCTGCGTGTTTTCGCTAGGCCTAGTTTTTGCGTTTTAGCTATGTGTAGTTTCTGTGCGTTTTTGCTAGGCCTAGTTTTTGTGTGTTTTAGCTACTGTAGGTGCAGTTTCTGTGTGTTTTAGCTAGGCTTGGAGACAGTTAATTTACAAAGAGCCACATTCCCACCCTAATTAAAATATGTCACACCCATCCCTTGTTTTACATTGTCCTTTGAAATATTATTAGGAGAGGTTTACGATAATCAAATCTTGCCCCATTTTCTTACAGTGGGAATTCTTCAGCCGTGCTGGGGGACCTCCAAATAAGCTTCAATAGAGAAAATAATGTAGTGTAACAAAACTGTGGCCTAGACAGCTCAATTCTGAAACTAATTTTTTTTTGATGAACCCTAGTGCCAGGGACTGGGAGATGCTGTATGCTGTAGCTGCCTGAGAGTAAGTGATTGCAGGATGTTATGTCATGTCAGCTTGAGAGGTGAACATGTGTGTTAACAGATACCCTCCTGGTAACGTGCTGTCAGCTAATATTGCCCTTTGCTGAACTGGAAGTTCTCAGTTTGCAAGGGTTTTTAGAGAATCATCTGCTGTCGTTCATCATGCCCTCTCTTAAAGATGCGTGATACTTCGATCAGCATATCAGTATCAGCCGACGTCCGTTAAAAATCAAGACACCGACATCGATCCAGTGTGTCAGTCTAGATATTGTCAACTGATATTTAGACTTTCAGTCAATATTCAAAGTTAGCAGAGCAGTTATGCTGATATTTGGGAAAAAAAGGTGCACCCCTGCCCACCTTCACTTAACATTTTTCCGGTTGTCGTGAAGCTTCTCTTCATTCAGGCGGTGCTTCTCCAGAGAGGTGATGGAAGCCACTTCCACATTCCTCTCATGAAGACGAGCTGCGGTCCACAATTTCGAGCCACTATCTTCCATTATTAAACAGGAAGGGGGTCATGTGATGTCACAGACATTTCAATCTCCAGGAGAGCGCTTGCATCCCGCGGAGACACTCAAACAGCCGGATCGCGATTCTTTGGCATCTGGGTTGGAGGATTTAGTGATTGGATGGAAGCGATCTCGCGGGATCAGGATACAGGCCTTCAGGGAAATGAAAAGGCTTTAAGGTTATTCTCACGATGACTTATACAGACATCAGTCTACAGCCATCAAACCTTCTGATGATGTCTACGTCTTGGATGCATTTCTCCAAAGATCATCTGTATCATTTAGTTAATTATTAAATATTATAATACACATTTTTAAATACTTTATTTATATATTATATATATTATCAATTTTCAAGCAGAAAATTGCCTGAGGGTCTAGAAGTGTTGGCATTTTCCACACATTTCAAACTGTACTGAACTTTAGTCGACGTGTGACTTAAGAAGCTAGCAGCTATGGATGTATCCGATGCTGAAGAGTGTGTTTTAATGCACGTGTGTAACAAATACGTTTGCGTAACTCTAACCATCAGGGCCATAATCCACTGCGAAGGGTGACTGACGGAGCGCTGGTGGGTGGCCACTTTGCTCCTGGATATTGGGCACTCCCCTTGGGGAATGCGGGGCCCCGCCTCCGTGCCCAGCCGGCCGCTCCCTATTGGTCAGTGAGACTTCCCTCATGTGGCCAGTCAGGCTGTTTCTGCTGAGCAGGGGACTCGTTCGCGGTTATGATCCTCTGCAGTATTGAGTCGGTTGCGTTTTTCGTAGAGGATCCATAGCCCTGGACTGGACCGGACCTTCCCCAAGTGTTTGATTGCACATCAAGTGGGTCTCCTTCTGCACGGAGTATGAAGATCTGTGGGTTGTCCCAGGTGGAGCATTCTAAATCGTCATGGAGGGTAGGTCTGGGGCTTCAGCCTGCATCTCAGCACGTTTTTTTCTTGTTACCGAAGTATGTGAGCGAGTTTGCTAAACTGTAGGGGTGTGCCATTTAGGAATACTTACCCCCCCCCCATAGGACTGGCAGAGCAGTGGGCTCATCTTCTCGGAAAAACGCAGAGATACTAACAAAAACAAGCCGTTACTATTTCTGCAGCTGCAGCTGATAGGAGTCTTTGTGTGCTCACTGCTCAGTGAAAGAGCACAAAGTGATGCTTCTAGGCTGAAGATGCTTCTTTTCGCATGGAATGCTGGATATCTTTTGCTTATTAATATGGTTAAGATCATTATGACCTTTGCATCTTGGCTTGAGTCAGGTGGGTATTTGTAGGTGGGGGGGGGCGTGCAAATACAAAGTTAATGTCTTTTATATTCAGGGGCCGCCATTAAGTGCTGGGCCCCCTGAGTCTTGCAGGGGTTCTGTGCTCCTCCAGTGCCCCTGGCTTGAGCAAATGTGGGTGTCATTAAGACCACTCGCTTCCACTTGTGCTGATTGATCCCTTCTTTGAGTGAATGAATGAAGCTTACATTTATGTAGCAGTTTTCAATACACCCGGAGCGCTTGGGAAGCAATGGGGAGCCACTTCAACCACCACCACTGTGTAGCTCCCACCTGGATGATGCAACAGCAGCCATTCTGCACCAGTACGCTCACTACACAGTAGCTAAGGGGGTGAATGGGCAGACTTTTACGTCTCATCTGAAGGATGGCGCTATTTTTACAGCACAGTGTCCCTGTACTGGGATCCACATGATGAGCTAGTCTATTGGCTACACTGATACCTCTTCCAGCAGCTATCAAGCTCTGCTTAATTGGTCTCCCATCCAAGTATTAACCAGGCTCTAACCTGCTTAGCTTCAAATTGATTACCATGTCTGAACCGCATGGCTGCTGGCCATACCACCTATAGGTTGGTCACCTATTGGCTGTATATGGGCCCCAAATTGGCACGAGCTTAAACGCTAAAGCCCCGGCAGACAGGCACCTGGGGGCAGCTGGAGCAGCCTGGCTCTCCCCCTGACCAGCAGTGATGGAGCAGTTTCAGCTTCCTGCTGAGAAAGTCCTTAGTAGCACCTTTAGCAGCACCTGCTCCTGGGAAATACCAAGCTGGCTATCTGAAATGGAATTTACAGGTGCGAGACGGCAGGAGAACGTTGCCCCGTCTCAACAGGTAGTGGAGATCGGAGAGTCTGGGCCACATTTGTGGCTAAAAAGACAGGGGGTGCTTGCTGTCAGGGCAACACGCCAACTGAGTCATTGGTCATGCCCTGGGCACCAATCAATAGAGTAAACTTGGACCCTACGTTCTTTAATTTAGTCCTTTTTACCATGGCGCAGCCATCCTGATCCAGTGCCCAATCCTCTCTCGTTTAGGCTACTCCCTCCACCTGCCAGGTTTGGGGGGGATTTATCACAGGATCCCGGAGCATTGGTCTGGTCGATCCCTTCGACGCAGGCTGGTTTCATGTATCAACCCCTTCTATGGCTGTGCTCTGTATAGCCTCTTTTTAACTATTGGTGGGGGGTGGTCGATTTGGAATTAATTGATCAATGAATTGCAAGGACAGTGAGGGAACCCACATCTGCCGAGGCATCGAAGAGATTGCAAACGACGTGAAGGAGGAGGAAATGGCTGAGCTGAGAATCAGAATCGGGATCTTTGGCATGGCATAAGGACACAAAAACACAAAAGATAAAATACAGTGCAGTGCGAGACACAGAAAATGGACTTTAAATGGTCTTCATGTTGGTGTAAAACTATGATATTATACATGTGTCAGCAGAGCCATTTCAGAACCTCTCCTAAAATCACCACAGTATTTGCAGCAACCGTCCAGTAAACCCTTGTCTTTTTTGATTCGACTATTACTGCACTTTGTTTGGATAATCAATACCCCACTGAGTTATTTAACAAATCAAGTTGATTAATTAGTAGAGCTGATGGAGAAATTTAATGGGAATCGAGAACTCCACACAGGTAGGCTGAAAGCAGAGACTCAAGCACCGGTCCGAGAGGTCCATGGCAACAGTGCAAATCGCCGCATCACCGTGCCATCCCAGAAATAAAAATGTGCTGTTAATGAATAAACATGTGGACACATACATAAAGATGAGACAATCACCTTCGCAGGGTACCATAATAAATCTTCAGAGAACGTGTGATGGAGACCTGTGTGAGCCGCTTGTGTTGAGAATTCAACTCGCCAGCACTAGGGATGGGTATCGTTAAGATTATAACGGTACTACTACTCTTTCCGGTGCTGCCTATCGGTCCGGTACTTTAACGGTATTGTTATCGGTACATTGTGAAGAATAAATCAAATTAACATCATAATTAACAGATTTATTTAACAAATCCCTATTATTATTATTCAACAAATTTGCATTATTATTTAACGAAGTTACATTAAATGTGTAATGCAAAATCAAATTTCACAAAAAATACAGCAATGTATTTAATTATAAGGGAAATGTAAAAGAAACATAAATTACTTTAATGCAAAGCCTTTAATGCCTTAATTTACACGCAAAACACCTGTTGCACCATTGGCAGCGCGCGCTGTCCGCATTGATTCTGGTGAAGCGCAGCCGCACTCCCGATCTCTTACCTCTCCGCCATCGTCACTAGTGGCGGCTCAGCCGTCCCCGCCCGATCTGCGTGCGCATGCGCATATTTTACGGTACCGCAGATCTGTATAGCAATGCGTTGAGGTCTCGGTAGTATTTGTGAACGCAGGAACAAACTTTTCATGCAATGCCGTCGACACAGTAAGCTGTCAGATACTCCTCTCGCATGGGAGTTATAATATTACTAAAATCATTGTAATAAAATAAAAACGTACACGATTGTTTTTGTTAGTTTTAATTCTTTCTAACAACCTCTCAGTCCACAATGAGTTTGTGTGCATTTATCTGAATGTTTTACAATATCACATAAAATAAACAGCTGCATATCTGCCTGGCAGGCAGGCTGTACTTGTCATATATTTCAATGTCTACTAAAGGATATTAAGTATCATGTGATTGTGTACGTCTGCTTATATATCTTACTTATATCTTATTTGTGCGCATACTCCAGCCGACCGGGCAGGGTCCAGCGGATGTCACACAGCCATAAGCAGAACAGAGCTTTGCGCATGCGCCCGCAGATCTGGCAGCAACGAGTTTCCCCGTCCATCGCACACAAGAGAGCGCTCTAGGTTAACGTTTAAATCAATAACGAGCTGATCAGATAAACAGAGAGATTATGTTTTTATACAAACAAAAAAAGTACCGAAAGCAATACCGTTAACGTCAGAGCTTATCGATACTCCGGTCTTTCAAAATGTAGCCCCGGGGCCCGTTTAGTACCGGGTTTCAGTACCCTTCCCTAGCCAGCACACTGACCAAGATAGCTGCCTGCAGAATTTTACTCTGCACTGCAGTCACTCTTGAGTGTGTTGTGTCTTTTTCACTTAGAAAGTGTCTTTAAATGCTTCTGGTCTTGGTGAAGTCTCTCGATTCTGGTCCTGTCAGGTCAGAGACAGCAGTCCCAACCTGCTAATTAAAAGTTTTAAGCTTTAAGGGCAGAAGAATTACAGCCCTGATACTCGTATTCTGAGCTCCACTTACATTCACTGCCTTTAGTCCCTTGTGGTTACAGCTGTTGAATTCAGGTTCTGGTTGAATTCAGCCCTGAATCTGAGTGCTGACGTTAAACCTTCGCCATCTTTCTCAGCCTCCTGGGATCCTAACCAGGTTCTGGAGACTTTACTGTAGGAACTGGATGTTGAGACTAGTGTCAACAGCATCAGGGGACATGTGTCCGTCCTGGGGCAATCAGACACATGTTGACATGAAGGGTTACATGCCCACAATAGTTATATGGTATTTCAATGAAGTGTGGGTGTAACGTCTATACAAATACATGCCATGCACCAATTAATCATTTAGTACTTTTATTGTGTTCTTATAGTGGTGTTTTTTTGTCTAAGGTCCAAGTGCTCTTCTGTAGCTTACACCTCTACTCTGCTCAGTTTGAACTTTCTGCAAGTTATCTGTGAGCATCCAGAAGCAGAGGTCGACCTATTTTCCATGGACTTCACCTTGTTCCATTGAGACCTCATCTTCTGCCATTCTTCTCAACAAAAGGTTTATTCCAAACCTCATACTGTTTAAAAGACAGGAAACACAGATTAGGCCGCGACCAACCTATGGCGGTGGAAATTGTTGGTGACCTGAAAAGAAAAAGTGTACATAGAATCAGCGACCGGAGGAAGACAGGAAGGCAAACTAGCAGATTATCTCTAGACTTGCTGTATGTGTGATCCAGACAATGTTACCTTCTTGGGTGAGGAGCTTGCCACTTAACATTCCCGAGGTTTTGAATGTAACCGCGCAGTGTTTTCTGTGGTCATGTGGTGGATTTCATTGATCAGAAAACCAGCCCTGAATGCACAAGGATAGCCTCTTAGCTTCAGTGCTGGAACAGTTCGATACAGGTACCCTCTGTGCAAATCCCCTGGGCTGGTGGATGAGAATTTGGCCTTAGGTCTGATGCAACGTGTCTGTTTTGAAGGTTGCAAGCCATTTTTTTTTCAGTTTCAGAAATTCACCTGTGCTTACTGTCTTGACTGGTTTTACTTGCCTTGTCTCCGGTTTTTACCAACCTTCTGAAGACCACAGGGAGTTCACAGGGAGCACTGCTCCTCGCGCCCATGGGGCACGTGAATGCCATATTTTAATATCAATATTAAATGTTAACATCATGTCAATATTAGGCTAGCTTCAGGGTGCTCACTCTCATCACATTCACCTCGCTCTGCTAAGGTCTATGCACACTGAATTCACATTACTGCTGATTCTCTGGGAGATTAGAATACTTCAGATGAGCTGGTGATATCAGCCACATAATATACCTCTGGTGTGTCTGTCGATCATGCCGCACGCTCCGGTTTCTTGTAACAAATCGAATTTCGCAGGCCTCGCTTTACTTTTCGCCTGCCAGTCTGGATGCCGCTGATTTCTTGGTGATGCGGGGCCCACCTCCCAGGTTCAGGCCGGGCCGCGCCGAAAGCCTGCTTGGTTTCATCAGAGGCTGAATGGCGCGCCCTGCATGAAGCTCACTCTTGCGGCTGGTCCCACCTCGTTCCCTCTTAATTTTCCCCGAGATCTTTCTCACCTCTGCTGTCTACTTGTTTCTCCACCCACCTCCCTACCCTGGAGCATTATTGATGAGCCTTTGGCTTTGTGCTGAGGACTCTCGGTACAGACACAGGCTGCTATCATCTCAGAGGCTCCGGTTATGCTGCTGTATCATCGCTGTGGTGGATTACAGTAACTGGCAGCATATTTGTAAGTGTTAACACAGGTGGAGCTGCTGGTGGCTTATTATTGGATGGAAAATGGAAAACAACCATTTTGTCTGTGATCCTTGTATTGCCACTACTTTAGCTTTTTGTAGTTTAGTTTATTATGGATGTGTAGATGATCCTGAATCCATCCATACCAAAGTAACAGCAAAGTACACTGAAATAAAAGAAGAGCAAAGGGTAATTTTATGGTGAGAAAGCAAGATCCTCAGTTATCGAGCAGTTAGGAGAAGGTGGAGGCCAAAGGATGCTGAGCAGCTGGACACAGGTGGTGATGTTTTCTGGGAAGTATCACCAAACAGTTCTTTCCTACACAGCTGTGTCTTCCGCGTCTGTTTTTCGGGTTGTTTCGGACTGGCTGGCGCTCCGTGCCTGCCATAAATTTAATTTACGAGAAAGGGCCCTGGAAACGTTCACTTGTCGATTAAATATTTATGCTGTAATGGCGGGAGAGCCAAAGGCTGCCATAGTCCGGAACTACATTAGTGTTTCCTTTGGCACCTATGTGTGGAAAACTGACGGAGGACAGACACCGTTGGGATTCAGGAAGCAGATAAGTGTAGCCAGTAACCCTGCTGTGGGACCAGGCTGGTGTAAGCGAAGGTCTGAGTCATCGGATGGTGATTCGACTGGATCAGGAGCACCTTTTTCTCGAAAACTAACATACAAGGGCCAACTGTAATGCAAGGAGTACCAGTCTGGCACCCGGAGACAATGGTTTTTAATGGTGACAGCAAGTGGGTCGGACAAGCTTAGCATATATGAGAAAACGCATTGGTTGAAATTTTAGTGGGCACACACACGGACGCAGAGTGTACCGGAGACCCTAAACTGTGATAAAATGGAGGAATTTCCAGTCAAATCATTCATTGTACTGCACCTTGCTGATCTTCTCGATGATCCATGGACTACACTAGCAAACCTATCTGGAGCAGCTCGTTCTCTTAATGAGGATATCTGTGCGGAGAAGTCAGGCGGTGTCACGGATGGAAGTGGGTTGAAAAAGCCCCGTAGCTCACAGCGGGTTGGGAAATCGATAGATTGACCCGGCTATGGTATGATGCTGACATGTGGAAATGAACGAGCCAAGTAACAAGGACAGATTGTTCAGCTGAGTCAAAAGTCAAATAACACGCCGTGGGAAAAGGAGGGCGTAGGAGTCGAGTGATTGGGCTTCGTTTGTGGGAACTCTTCCCACTCGCACTGCATTTATATCTGACCCGATGTAGTGATGTGTTCTGTTTTTTTTGCCCCCAGTAGAGCGATGATGTCCCATGGTTCTGTTCAGATCTTCACGTCCCATGGTTCTGTTCAGAAATGCATGTCACATGGTTCTGTATAGATCTGCTTGTCCCACGGTTCTGTTCAGATCTCCACGTCCCATGGTTCTGTTCAGATCTCCATGTCCCATGGTTCTGTTCAGAAATGCATGTCACATGGTTCTGTTCAGATCTGCATGTCCCATGGTTCTGTTCAGATCTCCACGTCCCATGGTCCTATTCACCATCCTGACTATATGTTCTCAGACAGCAGGATATGCTGCCATATGAAATAATCATGCCCTTAGAGCTGGCGGACGTGGGGAGCAATAATGCTGTGATTGTCCTCCCTCACGCTGGCTGTAGGACAGATGCCCAGGGGCCTTCTTTGTGAAACCTGGGGGAGACAGGTTTGTTGTGGGCCACTGTGCCTTTTGAAGATTAATCAATCATACTCCGTCCAGAACAAAACCTGCTAAATGCCAGAGGCGTTTAGTTGCTGATGGATTCTACGGCGTATCTGGACATTCTGAAGCCTGGGGGTAAAATCTGTGCCTCCCCCCACTTGTGATATTGTAACCAGGTGTGTTGGTGGCCCAACATCTGGGCGAAGTCGCTGAGGTCCTTTCACCACTGGAATCATCCCTGGGTACCAGGATTTTTTAGGGCCCCTTGGAATTGTCCTAACCCCCCCCCCCATTTGACTGTCTCTGGAAATAAGCTTGGCTGTGTGGGCACATCCAGGAACAGCTGCCCTTTGTTCCGTTGCATGTGAAAAAAGTAGGGCTGTCAAAATTGACGCGTTAACGCGGATTAATCCAGCATCATGATTAATCTGATTAAAAATATTAACGCATT
>JAODKN010000079.1:5735904-5747513 GCA_026774425.1 Petrocephalus zakoni
GGGGGGTGGGGGGGGGGCGTATATCTGAGAGAACAGTCGGTGTTGCCGTGTTTTTTACAGAATTGTTTCCAATTAAATTCAATTCTGATAACGCATATAATTTGCCAGCAGAATTCTTTGGGGTCCTGAGAGTCAATTTAAATATTTCAGAGAACAAATGGTGATTTTTAAAAGCCTATTTAGTCAAGTGTCGCTAAAAGGTTGGCCCATGAACACTTTAATGATGTGTGCGGAATGCGAACAGGCTCGGATTCAAATGAAAGGTTGACATATGAGGGGACAGGAAATGGGGAAGAGATGCTGCCCCCTGCAGATGTGGGGTGGGAGTACAAGCCACGGAAGACCATAATGCTTCGTGTTTGTATGCTGCTTCGTGGGCTCAGCTATGCTCATGAGGGATTTCCAGCTATAGATCTTCTGGATAGATGAATTGAGGGGGTAGCACAGGGTAGGGACTTGGCCAGCATTATTATAAAGCTACAGGAAATGGTGCTGAAGCCCCTGCATCAGGATGAAGAATGACCTCTATGCTGCTCAAGGTCACGCACCAAGGGACCTACCCCCCCCCCATGTGCAGCAACTCAGCTCGGAAAAAATCCTGAGGAACACAAGAAGGTCACAGCAGGGGTGAAGCGGCAGCTCCTCCAAAAACCTGCCCCTGGCCCTCACCACATTCCTTCCTGGAGCTGGAGGTGTACCCATGTCTTCAAAGCTTAGGAGCAGAAGCAATGGTACCCTTAAAAAGAAGCAAAAACAGTGGAGTCTTTCTACCGTTGGGGAGAATCTAAGCGGCTTTAATGTATGACTGTTACACTCTGCTATGCTTCAGCCCATAATTACCAACTGGGCCATTTGCTGCTCTCTTCATCACCCAGTTTAACTCGAATATTGTGAAATCCCGGGGTTAAATTTAAATCTGAACTCCGTTTTCTCCCAGGATTCATCTGACAGTAAGCACCCATAATTACTGTTCCCCCTCCTGTGTCATGAAAAGAGCCACACTCCTTTTTGCTATTCAACTCTCTTCTGTGATTTTTATTCGCTGTCCGTCGCTTCATGTTGCGGGCTGCTTTTATCCAAATGGGGGCACGTGGGTGGGATCTTAATAAAAACATGACCATGTGCTCTGACGACAGCCAGAGGTCATGTGACCGGTCGTTCCACTCCATGCCAGTGGGATCCGTTCAGTTTACGGTTCCTTCCTCATGTCCCTCCAGAAGGCAATGTGGGCTGAGACCTCACAAGCAACACTTACGTTTGATGTTCAGGGCAAGCAGGCAGAACAGTGCCTAAGCAGCAGGATTTGTGGCCAAAAGGGGGCTGCAGGTTCAAATGCCAGAAGACTGGGGGGGGGGTTGTCAATAGTCAGGGTGGTCATCGGTCCAGGTGTAGAAACATAAGTCACTGAAAGCATTTCACTGCTTTCAGTGAAATGCCTGGCGACAATCTGGGACCAGGAAGTCCCCCTTCCCCGAGGTTCAAAGCATTCAAACAGCTACATTGTGTCCCCTAGCCACTGATACTGTGTGTAATAATTTCTTTCACAACCCCTCTTAAAGCTTGTAACAATGTTTGAAAGGCACGGTGTAAATGAACAGTACAATGTCCCCGTGACACAACAAAACCATTTTCTGGCGGATTATTACTAGCACTATACTGATAAACTGCGTTTCGCGAACAATGTTCTTGTATATATTGATTCAATGCCATTGTTAGAAATTATTCACTATTCAGTTAAGATCTTTAGTATGGCTCTGTTCTTGGCAGAATAACTAATATATGATTTGGGGAGAGAGTGAAGGAGGTCTCCTTACCTAACTGCTGTTTGTTCAGGAATCTGCCGTCACTCAATTAATCTACGACCTTCAACCAAAGTGTTTTTAAATTGACCTGTCGGCATGTGCAGAAAACCAGGAGTTCTCTAATCCCCTGTGTTGGAAAGAGGAATGTGTCGCCGAGGTAACAGTAGGACAGCATAGATTTCAGCTGAGCCACGGTGAGAGCAAGCAAGTTTAATACCGGAAGGGCCTGATCTCATTTGTGAGCCTCACACAGACCTGATAAAGGATGGGCATATTCCATGCAGCAGGTCTTGCTTTGAAAGAGGGTGGTCTTCAAGGGATATGTCGCCTTTTGAAACCAGGTCTTCATTATGGCTATCACTAATTAATGTGTCATCACTTCAGGCCTCATTATCAGTCTGAAGAGACTTATTGCAGGCCTCCGTCACCCTGGTAATGGGCATAAAAACAGATTCTGCAAAAGACTGATGTGGTGGTTGCCATTTTGTTTTAATTAGTGGCAACGAATATTCTGTCATCTATTTATTGTTTGAAATATGCCTCTCATTATTATATGGTCATTTATAGCTTAAATGAAAAACCCAGCCTTTAATTTAATGCCTCATATAAAGCTATTTATATTTTATATTATTCTTCAACAGGATTTCTCATGTCCACTATAGCTGTCCCCAGTGAAATTTAATAGCTGGAGTAATAGACACTTTCATCTTGGCCTTTTGCACTTCTAATATAAGAGGAGAAAAGTAACGTTTGAACAGGGAACCTGAGCTGTCATCTGTCACATCCATGCAGTGCTTCAGCATGCTGATGAAGGTGATGGTTCTGTTACTTTTGTGATAACGGTTATTGTGTCCTGAGACAGGGCAGACCGTACATGACACGGCTCTGTAAGCGAGAGGTCCTGTAGATCAGGCGTCTGTCTCAACACCAAGAATGCAAAGATCGTACTTGTGGTCTTGGCAAGACCTGTCTTGCTAACTTGCCTTCCCTGAATGAACTTGGGGAACAATGAACCATGGGATTGGTCTCGTTTGGCAAGGATACAACCGATGTAGCCTTGATATTTGAGGCAGGGCAAGAATGACACTCGGGTTTTTACCGTCCTCTAGAATTCTATTCTTGATTATTGGAACTGGTCTTCTGCAATGGAAGATGAAGTAAAACGTGTACACGAGAACACAACTATGGTCAAATACGCATATTGAGAAACTCCTCAGTTTCCAAAGGCAGTTGACCTGGCCAACTGACACATATCCCATGGTTGCTAAGTATGTTCCTGACCCCTTATAAATATAACACATGAACCCCCAGCATCCTGTGCTTATTGAATAATAACTTGTGATCCTCCTCATGATGACCAGGCTCCTGATCCTGGCGGCTTATTGAGTGCTCATTGCTAGCATTTTTGATTTTGAGATACTTTATTGATCCCCGTGGGGAAATTCTCTTCTTCTCACCTCCCCCAACCAGCTATAAGGGATTTTGTAATCCTTCCATAAAGGAAGTATGTGTTGGAGCTTCGGCACACCCAGGACATTAAATGTTTAAAGACCGTCATGCATATTTTTTGTGCGAATACTGTAGTGGCAATGGAAAGCGCGCATTTCACAAACGCAGGGCCACGTTCTCCATAAGGTGGAATACATTGATCAAATGGAGAAGTAATTAATGTACAGCACTTCTTAATAAGAGGAATACTTCATATTAAAGGCATTTGATGTAGTCGTTTAATAAATTAATTTGTTTTCATGTCACATATATAGACCTACAGTGATGATGATGTTATGTATATTAAATCAACAAGAGTGATGCGGTAAATATTCACTACGAAGATTATACAACTTACTCCTCTGAAGAATTGCAGTATACTGTACATCTATCCATCCATTTTTCCAGAGGATCTATACAAGGCAGGGTCACGGCTAGCAGGGAAATGTGAATGAAATCAATAAATAAAAACCTGTTATTTTGCTATTTTTCAGTCCCCACAAAGGGAAACTCAGTTTTATAAAAACCTGTGACCGCAAGTCTTGTATTTTGTTTGGCTACTTATGGTTAAGGCTAGGGCGGGGTATGGGTTAAGGTTGTCATTGTTGGGATTAGGGTGTGTGTGTGTGTGTGTGTGTGTGTGTGTGTGAGTGTGTGAAATTGCTTGTTTTATTACACTTTGGCGGACAGACACGAATTTACAAGCCTTATAGCTGTTTGACTGAAACGTAACAGCTCTTTTAGAAAAAGCTTTTTAAGCAAAAACTTTTATTATCGTCACCAGTTCTTCCGTCCAAAGCGGCTTTCAGATTGTATTCATTAGTAGTTGGATGAAATTCAGTGCAGCAGCCTGGGGCCCATGCTGGAACTGGACCAGCGATCTTGAGTCATTTAAACCCCTTAAACTGTGCGTTTGTGTGCGTATTGATACACACGTTGCTGGTTTATGATACAACAAATTGCTGAATCGCCTTTTAAAGTATAATTGTTAGCTGTGTTCAGCAATTACTGGATCGTTTAACCGGGGACGTTAGTTGTGCAATGCTCTGTGTAGTCTTACAGTTTAAACAGATTCACATATTGCTTCATAAAACGTTCTTTGCGTTTAAGATGTACGAGTAAAAAAAATCGAATGAATATAATTATGCTACTAGTATTTCGCAGTCAGTGTAAAAATGTGGGTTAGATTTGTTCGACTTAACAAATACATTCAATGCTACTGTCTGACTCTGTTTCACAGTTCTTCATATTAATGAATGAAGGGTCGGTGCCGGAGGCTCCGGTGAGGTGGTTTCAGCCTGTAACTTTAATTCCTTCAGCGATTATTTTGCTCTGACACACCACTAATAGCATTTATGTTCCTAAATTTGCGTCCGTGTGGATAGAAACGGGTCACATCTGCTAAGATAATAGAACAGCTGGCACATGCGGATCGTATTATTCCTCCGCGGCTTTTATCTGTTATAAACCCGAAAGAGGGATTTATTTTCAACAGAACGGCACCGAAACCCCCGCGTATCATTGTGTGCGACAGCCCTGTAGATCGCAGTACAATATATCTAGTTGCTGTCAGCCGTAATAAATTAAAAATTAAGTTCAGCTTGGCATGTTGAGATAGGCTATGTGATGCCTGAACAATACTTAATTTATTTCTACTATCACGTTACCTCCAGTTTTATGTCATCTTGAAGGACAGGTCATATAAAATAGATTGTTCTTGATAGTCAGTAGGTCGTGAGGGAAATTGCACATCTGCATCACTGATATTAATTGTATTGTTCAGATCAGCGGCGATCGTGTTCAGCTGCATCGCTATAGTGTTCTTTTTTTGACGATATTGTATTTTGTTGTAATTAAACCCCAATTTCATCAACAAATAGCCAGGTTTTTATGCCAGTGCAAACTAAATGCTGCTCTTTCGGATTTTGAACGTCTTCTGTCGCTGGAGTGTGAAATGTGAGAAATCATAGCCGGCTGCTTCGCTCATCACTTGCTTTGGCTGGGGGCAGCTGCCAGGGATAACACGGGACTAAATCCCCCTGCTTGCATGACGTTTCCCTCCATGCGTGCCGTTCTTAATTTAGGAGTAAAATCGTAATTTCAGCTGGCGCTCCATCGTGTGCGCCTTTTCCCGTTTGTTTTCGGGGTGCGCGTTCCCGGCCGTCCGCGCTCTCGCCTCTCTCCCTCTCTCTGCCTCGCTCCCCCTCGGGCCGCCGTGCCCGCGCGCGCGCTCTCGCCCATTCTCACGCTTCACCGGTTGTATTTGCTATTGAAACTGAAAGTCTATTACAGACTCGCCGTACTTCGCCGGCTCCGCTCCGCCTGCTGGGGCACCTGTGTGTCTGCGGTTAACAGCAGCGGGGTCTAAGCGGTAGGGTACCATGACTTCGGCCAAGGAGCCAAACGCGTCGGCCAAAGCGGCTCAACAGCAGGACCAGGTAGCACTATACTTTTTATTTTTTCAAAAACTGCAGATATCCGCTTTATTGTGCTTGCAGTACGCGGGTTTGCTCGACTTCCATTTCTCGGGTTCCGCAGGGAAAAAAAAATGTTCATCCGCATAATCTGATCAGAAAGAAAGAACACGCTTTTTTGGGTCTGGAAACTGTCATATAATTACAGTACCGCGTAGTCGTTTATTATGCTCCCGTGTGCTTGTGAATATCCTAAGTCTGATGCGTGGAGAATCGTGCATTTAAGCGGAGCGGAGGAGCCGGGCACCCGCTGGTGAATGCGAGGGGACCACTGGGTTTGCGCGGCGCGGCGATCCCAGCGTACATGCATGCACACACCGCGAACACAGTTCTTAATGCAACCAGCTGCTTTGCCTGTATTATACAGACTGGGTAACGCTGTCATAAACTGCAAGACTCCGATGATTAATTATTCTTCAGCTGTGCACTGTCGACGTGCGGTCAAATGTTTTTAGGTCGGAGTTATAAACGCTCCTTTTGGATCCGCATATAGAGAGAACTACGAGGTCCTTAACGCGTAATGCCTCCCGATCAAACGTGGGAAACCCGTGGAACATTATCTTATTTCTTATGTGCATACTTTCCCTTGTAAAAATATCAGACAAAAACCAACAAAAAAGTTTAATTGGTCATTAATACATGACCAATGAATAAAATATATATAAAAAGATGCTTTTTTAATTGAAACGTTCATATGTAGCCTCTTTCTCGGCCAGTATAATCTTAAACAATCGGATACATACGGATAATTAATAATTGTTTTACTGGGTTCAACCCATTCGCCAGTGATAATAAGCAAACAATTATTAAGTGGGCCTAACTGGCGCTGACCTCAGGTATCACCTTGTGCACATTTCCATGCGACCCCATCCTGTGCAGAGCTGCGTCTCTCTCTCCACACGGATCATGAATAAGTAACCGCGCACGTCTCTCAGCGGCTTTTTAAAGGCATTTCACGCGAATTAATACACCGGTCCACCTGTCACAGCTGCATGTGTAATAAGGGCGTCATGCTGCTCCGATGCAGTTAAAGAAGGATACAATACTATAAAGCCAATGGCAGCTATTCCGAGACGGAGCAGACACACAAATAGCGTGACATGTTGACTAGTGTCGCTTTCTGGAGTGAGCCCCGAGGCATATGTTTTTGCTAGATATTTATACCGCAGTCTTCTTTCTGGAGAGTGATGTTAGTGTCAGTACCAAAATACTACGAAATACTTACATGTACTTACTTTTGGTTCCAAATACTAAAGAAAGCAGAGATTGGCACGGAATGGCAAAACAAACAAGATGTACACAGGCCAATATGATAATAAAACATTGTTAGGCTGTGGATAAACTGCTTTTACATTTACCTACAGTTACTCATTATTTATAACTCTTTTCTGAGAGTGTGGGGAATCGTTAGTCTGTAACGTCCAAAGCAGAAGTCAGCGGGGTCTGAATCAGCGTTATTTACTGCTTATATTACATTTCACATGCTCTTACAATTAGGCTGTACGCTAATACTGTCTCTCGTACTGTTCATTTAAACAGTTCAACACAGTGCGACTTTTTTGGACAATATAAAAGTAGGATTAAAGTATGAGGTTATACTTGGCAGTTGAAGGCTGTCTACTTTTCACGGTATTTAATGTAATTCGTCTATTCACCCACAACGTCGAAGAAGATTGTGGAATTTTTAATATTTGTATCTGTTAACAATGAGATCTTCACAGTAATTGTTACAGAAACTATTTAGGGTTTTATAAATATGGAGAGGCACGCACGCAGCACGGCTCTGAAACGTGCACCCGCACCGAACCCTGAAGCCAGGTTAGCGAGCGCACTGGGCAGGAGCGCGGCCCCGACAGAAGGCGAGCCCGGCGGGGGGAGGCACGTGCGACGGCGTCGGGATCGCGAGCGGCCGGACGGCTGATGCATTTCCATACTCCGCCGTACTCTCCTCTGTCGTTCATCGAAATGCCCCAACACACCGTATAAAGCCCAAGGCACGTGCTTTTTTTCACTGGTTTGAAACATGAAGAGGTGAAGCTTTTTTCAGTTAAGAGAGTTTAGGATTGAGACTGTTCATTTATGAATACAAGACAATACACGTGCATCACCGAACCGTAGTGGTAAATTAAAAAAACAATCAGTGTCAGCACATGGTGTCAAGAGTAATTTAAGTTTAAGTCAGTTGGTGAAACTGTATTTCCAGTCAAATTTAAAGTCATGTCTTTTGACAATTTGCTATACCTCTGTAATCACATTGCCAGTTGGTTCTCCTACCTTGTTGACCTCCCACAATTAGCATCCACACATCGGAGAGGGGGGGGTCTGGCTGCCCCTCCATCAAAATGTACTCCTTGTTGTCAAAGCCTGCGCACAAGAAACTGAGTGTTAAACATTTTTTACGTCTTCTGCTTAACAGGTTCTAGAGATGGGGTTTTCACAATCATTTGTACAGCACAGAAGACTGATAAGTCTCTTCTTTCCTCCCTTATCCATAATAAATAGAGTACGGTTTGTAAAAGTTTGGCATTCCATTCACCCTAAAATCAAGAACGCGCCTTTCCCCTTAAGGGACATGTGTGTTCATGGAACACGCACATTACAGAGCGGTCTTCCTTCATCTGTGCGCCTCAGTGATCTGTCCGGATCATTGCGTGATGTGATCTCCCGGAGGTAGGAAAGGTGTCCCTGTGAAAGAAGGAGTTTATAGACAATCACCCAGTCCCTGAGGGAGAATGATGCATCGTTATTAGGTAACAGGACAAGAAGAGTAGTCCAGCACTGTGCACTTTGGCACCTTCTCGCCTTTTCAAGTTATCGGTTATGATTTCCCACAATTGACAACATAATGTATCAGAGTTTACCTGAGTCACGAGGACCAGGAATCACGGTCACACAACATCTGTCCAAAGTTTTGCCCAGTCTGGCCGAAGCACACCATGTTAGCAGGTGCAGACTCCTACTGGCACGCCTTTTTTTCTATGTTGCGTCAGAAAGTGTGATTGCTAAGTGGGAGAACAGCCAATTTGATTTGTTTGTTCAGCAAACCACCGTGCAGAGCCCGGGGTCTCTCAGACTCACTTCTGTAATACCACCTTCTGATCTGGGTCAAATCCATCTCTCGCAACCCTGCTTCTGAGGAGAGTGTTGTACCTCCACCACACCCTTGGAAATGTGTTTCTTTCAATGCATTTTTTCTCCTCTAAATTTGTATACTTGCATATCATGTTAAATTAATTCCGAGGCACCTCCAGGCTTGTTTAGGCGGTCTAATGAGATTCTTATGCACTGACTAAGACCTGCCTGGAGTAGAGGTCTTGCTCGGAGAATGGAGAGGGAAAAACAAGCAAAAACAGTATAATTACGCTACTGAAAATGGAGCGCGGACTGTCGGTTAAATCGCCACAAGCAGTATCTGACATCTTACGGGACATTTGAAGTGTTGCAGTTTAGGTATGTGGAATATGAGTATACTGAATATTATGTGATCATATTATATATCTTGGCAAAGTACACTTCTATAAGTTGGTTACATGGCTTTGCAACATGAATGATGCTGGGGGCTGGAGTGGCTGAGAGGAGGTATCCCTGCAGTGGCGTTTTGGTGATCCTCCATGTCGGGGTGAGGATTTTGCTAATGTGGGGGGGGGGGGGTACCTCTTGGCATCTTGTACCAGGCTCATGCCACTGGGACTGAGCCCAGGGCCACAGCCAGGGGGTACTGCGGGTGCTACACCCCCCCCAAAGTCTATTGGTGCTTTTCCACTGCCATCAAGAACCAAACCATATCTGAACAGTACTCAAGCCTTACCCAAGCTGTATCCAAGCCGTACCCACTGTATCCAAGCTGTACCCAAGCTGTATCCAAGCCATACCCACTGTATCCAAGCCGTACCCAAGCTGTATCCAAGCCGTACCCACTGTGTCCAAGCCGTACCCAAGCCATACTCTAGCAGTACCCAAGCCGTATCCAAGCTGTATCCAAGCCGTACCCAAGCCGTACTCAAGCTGTATCCAAGCCATACCCAAGCTGCACCCAAGCCGTACCCAAGCTGTACCCAAGCTGTATCCAAGCTGTACCCAAGTTGTGCCCAAGGCGTACCCAAGCCTTACCCAAGCTGTATCCAAGCTGTATCCAAGCTGTATCCAAGCCATACCAAAGCTGTACTCAAGCCTTACCCAAGCTGTATCCAAGCTGTACCCAAGCCGTATCCAAGCTGTATCCAAGCCGTACCCAAGCCGTACCCAAGCTGTATCCAAGCTGTATCCAAGCCGTACCCATTCTGTACCCAAGGTGTACTGCAAATAGGCGGTTTTCCATTGTAAATTATCCAAGTATCCAAGCCATACCCACACTGATATGGTCCTGCTTGCTAGGAGGGCCAAAAGCGTGGCCAAAGCAAGCTGGTTGCTAATCCACCATCTGATTGGTTGAAATGCAGGGAGGTAGATTATCTGAAGGAAAAGGGGGCATATTCTACATATTATTTATTAGTAGTAATATCGCACATCGCGGCATATTGATGCATTCCCAATAAATAATAAGATCGTCATGATGTGCACCGTATGAGCAGTAAATAATAAGATCAACATGATGTGCACCGTATGAGCAGTAAATAATAAGATCATGATGATGTGCACCGTATGAACAGTAAATAATAAGATCATTCTGAAGTGCACCGTATGAGCAGTAAATAATAAGATCATCATGATGTGCACCGTATGAGCAGTAAGTAATAAGATCATCATGATGAGCACCGTATCAGCAGTAAGTAATAAGATCATCATGATGTGCACCGTATGAGCAGTAAATAATAAGATCATCATGATGTGCACCGTATGAGCAGTAAATAATAAGATCATCCTGAAGTGCACCGTATGAGCAGTAACTAATAAGATCATCATGATGTGCACCATATGAGCAGTAAGTAATAAGATCATCATGATGAGCATCGTATGAGCAGTAAGTAATAGGATCATCATGATGTGCACCGTATGAGCAGTAAGTAATAAGATCATCATGATGTGCACCGTATGAGCAGTAAGTAATAGGATCATCATGATGTGCACCGTATGAGCAGTAAATAAGTGCCTGTTCAGTTTTATGTCACTATCGATCTCCAAAACCAGCAGCACCTTTGCAGCGCTGACCCTTCTACGGTGGAAAACCGAAGAGAGCTGGAACCCCATAGTCTCACTTTACTGTAAGACTCGGGTCCGGTTTGGTCCCTGTATGCCAGTGCCATACAATGCCATTCTTTACTTGTTGCCCCAGGAAACCTTAAATGGACAAGGGATGGGTGGATGGATGGATGAATTTCTAACACACCAAATGTCACTTAAACTAAAAACGATAAAGATAAGCTATCTCTTAGTTCATCCGTTGACCCATTGCTCTAAATTGGCTTTGCTGTCATTCTTAACCTCTGCCTATACACAGTGTACCTGGTGTAATAATATTCTGTGGTGCGCATGTGTTAGTTGCAGAATTATAATTATACCCTGATAGAATCACATACATCACAGACACAGGAAGCTATATTCTGAATTACCATTTGATATTTAACTCTCTATTATTAAGAGGGTTGCATGCTGTCTCTCTAACAGCGCCATAATAGTGTATGTAACTGTGTCATAGCAACGCACACGAGCACCTTAAGTAAAACCTTAAAACCAATATTGACAAAGGGCGCAGTAAGTGTTATCAGTGCTGGCAACGTTCTAATGATGGGAGCTCAAATTTCCCTCTCAGTGCGTAATGCAATCAAAATGCCAACCTCACCCAGCTGAGACTGTCTGAAAGTTGGCCGTGAGTCACCCTGATGTGATGAGCTATTGGTACATGGGG
>JAODKN010000079.1:5768982-5780178 GCA_026774425.1 Petrocephalus zakoni
CACCCGATCGCACTCGCCTGTCCCGGCTTGGTCTGGTTTAGCCCGCGGCTAGTTGGGCCCCCCTCAACCCCCCCCCCCCCCACACCCACACACACACACCTCAAGGACAGAAACGCCAGGTGGCAGGATCTTTCTATGTAGATTGATTTATTAAATTTTATAGAATTTCTACTGTGGAGCAAATAGAAGGTAGTCCGGCGGCTGAAGTTGCCACTCTGTCTCCAAGCAACAAGGTTGGGGAAGTGGTGCTCTTCTTCTCTCGCGGGAAATGGGCCAGGTGCTTTTTCATCATTTTCAGCCTAGGACGGCTGAACTGAACTGACAGGCTGACCACCAGTTTCACGATTCACAGCTAGCTCTCTCAGTCCCAAGCTTTTCCACAGTTCTGAACTTAAAGCGAAACCTCATTAAATCATAAAACAATCATCACCTAATCCTGGGTCCATAATGTACGGCTCTGTGATACGCTCCTACTGTACACACCAACATCAAACGGGCCCAGCCTGAGCCAAGACCCACGACCTTCAGAAAAGCAAGCTGTGGGCTAATTGGGCTCATTTGCCAGAAATGGGATTTGCAGTGTCTATGATTCAGGCAGCCATGACCCTGAAGTTGGATTCGGTTTCTCACATGACCGGCAGGTCAGCACTGTGATTGGCTGGTATCTCTACAGGTTCTTTGAAGACTCTCCAGATTCCGTGCCAGACCATTGAACCTCCAGGCTATGCAGCATTGTTTCTCATACTGCCCCATCAGCCAGATACATCCAGTCTCTTTCAGGTCAGCTCTGTGTAAGGAAAGGGCACTATTTAACAGCCTTGGGAGAGCACACTATTAATTGGGCTCCAGTTCTGTATCGTACCCCAGAAGGGTTATTGCCGATTTGGTGGTTACTTGATGTTTCGGCAAACCTGTTAGAATGGAACATCTTCCTCTAATGAGGCACCTTACAGGTGCCCCAGGCTGGCAACCCGCAGACTCACTGTACGCAGAACCTCCTTTCTGAGATGTGTGTGCATGTGCTCCTCTAAGAGGACCCCTGGGCAGATGGGGAGGCGAGGATTGGTTCATGCAGAATGTTGGTGACGCGCTTTCCTGTGATTTATCTCCACCCCCAGGGGGCGTCTTAAATGGGGTAGAAACCCAGAAGGATTTAGAGGATCCAGACATGAATGAGGGTCCTGGAACAGACCAGCAGAACTATAATTTTATATATTTGGGTGTCTGTGGTCGGCTTTTGACAAAATTTCTATGCTGGTCCCTCCCAGCACCTCCACCAATGAACTGGCAGGGTTTGAGTCATGCAGGGCGTGGTCGACACCCCCTTGTATATGTAACCCCCCCACAAGCCCACCCACTTGCTCCTTGACTGCCCAGCTGTATACTTTTAGTGCTGCTGACGCCCATTGATGTAAACCGTTACCGTCACCCTAGCAACACTGATTGGGGGGCTATTTTGGGTAACTCTCAACACATTAGTGAAAGATGGGTTTGCCCAATTTTCGCACAGCAAGTTTCTATAATCCCAGTTTAAATTTCATACTGGAAGATGCCAGCACCCTTTATTTTAAAAGGCATTAAAAGGTTATTAGTTTGCACCATACATTTGTTTTATTTTTTATTTATATAACCACTTCTTTAATTGAACTTTTTTTTAAGTGATTTAGATTTCATTGCTTTAAAGGTTAACTTATTTTTGTGTCACGCACAGCAAGATTGTTTAGTTGAAATTCATTCCCTGTCATCTCAAAATCCAACCTTCCCAGAATCCACCCCACTGAAGACAAACAAAATTCAGAACCTATTTGAACTTAACAAATCAGATATAGCTTTCACCTGCCGTGCATACAGATCGGGGCAACAGTGAGAGGCTGTTATCATGCTGGATTTAGGAAGAAAAACCCTTTGGCTTCAGTGATATCCACATCTGTCTGGCAGGATCCCGCGTTGGTCACCTGTGGTTTAGGCCGGAAGAAACTGACCATGCTGTGTACGGATCAGGTCCATAATGAGTTGTTCACAGGTCCAGATCTGCAGTGGGGTGGTGGACAGCTATGCCTAGGGGTATATTAACAGCTTTGTAGGTGGTGTATTTTTGGCAAGAAGGTGGCAGATGGCATAGCAGGTACAGCGATCAGCCGACTGCCATGATCTTTGCCAAGTTGTGGGGCAGGGATGAGATAATGAACCTTCCAGCTGTATGGACAAGGTTTAAACATGGGCCAAGGTCGTATCATGGGTATGCTGCTCAGATGCATCAAGAGCCCAGGACATTGTGGGCTGAAGCCTCGAATGAGTCCGAATAAGCCCCACAATAATTTATTTGTTTACCTCAGAGTGAGATTACGTTTCTGGGCTAAGCCCCTCTATTAAGATCCTGGAAACGCCACGGATGCTGCTCAGGACAAACGGACAGACAGAAGGATGGATGTGTCTCTAGGTCAGTGTTTCCCAGTCCGGTCCGCAGAGACCCCCAGACAGTCCGTGTTTTTGCTCCTTCCCAGGGACCGTCTGGCAGGGAGTTGTGTGGGAGGGAAAACGTGGACCTTCTGTGGGTCCATGAGAACCAGGTTAGGAAACACTGCCGTGGGTAAACGTACTGTGATCTTGAGTGGGAAAAGGGCTGTGTATGCTAGGAATGAGAGAAGTGTCATGTGACCTGTCAAGAGGACACACAGATATGAGAAGGTAGAAGTTAAGCATGGTAGACCTGACCGTAATGGCATCTCCTGTTACTAAAACAAAGCGACTCTGTAGGGGCTCTCTTGTAATCTTTTGACCCCGCATTTTGACTGTTGCATCTTTGGTTCGTGCCTCGTATGGTGTTTAAATAAAAGAATAAAACAAGCAAATTCTTCCCTTCAGGTGAAGATGACAGCTTGGCTCTGAAGAAGAAGGTCACTGTTGATGACATCTTCAGCCAAGCCTTCAAAGTGCATGACCCCGGTGCCAGGTGGATCAATGGTGGGTACAGTGAGGTTCATCGGGCCAACATGTCAACCCATCTGTGCATTTAAGAATTTACGTCCCTTAAGAAGGTGTATATGGGCTGTCAACTGCACACTGTATCTGACTGTAAATACACGTATTACATTATCATCTAGTATCTGATGAGTGTGTAGATATATGTGTTACACTCGACAATGAATGTCTATTTTTCTTATGAGCTTGTTTAGAGAAAAACGAACAAATTCTCAGTATTAAAGTGTTGATAATCCCTCATATTCCATAATTGCTAATTAGCCACCACAACCAGAGATAAAAATCTACTCACGTTCAGGGAGTTCCCGGAGTCCCCTGGGGCACTAACCCTAACCCCAAACGGGCTTTGTGGCTGCGGTGACAATTTAGATTCCGGAAGATTCTGAGAGGAAATCCCGGGCGGATGCCGGCTGGTCTCCAATTCCGTCAAACGGGCCCAGTGGGGAGAGTCTGTCTGTGCCGCGTATAATCTTCCCACATGGGGAGGATGCCCCCCCCCCCGAAGCCGTTCAGGAGCATGGCACCATGGGACCACTCGTCTTCACAATCATTTTGCACAATCCTTGGGGGCTTCTAAGGCCATCCCCCCCGAGCTGCAGGGTCCCTCTCCCAGATCCCACTCACATGTCACATAATATCCCGTCATAAATTTACCGAAAGTGTATTTTTGCACACGGCTGAACACAGCAATATGCAATGAATGTAAAACAGGCATTAAGCAAAACTCAAAGTGAAGCCAAAATGTAAATGGAACGCGTGCCCTTCTGGAAATGCCCTGTGAATATTCGCCTCATTGATTATGGGATGGACCATTGATGGTTCCTTCACCCTCACAGTTTAACTTTGATTTGATTGATTCTCTACAATGTCTGAGCTGTTTGGAGACAAAAGGTCATTTGAACCAGACCTGGGACTGAGCGAGAGGCACAGGGAACGCCGTTCATCAATAGAGTTAATCTAAGCTATGTGCTACCAGTTTAGCTGAGTGTGATTATTCAGCACTAAAAACAGAGGTATCGGAGAAGCAGTGAGGGAATGGATTTGGGAGGGTGTCCAGTTTGGTGTTTCTGGAGCCCCACTGAAAAACCCACTTTGCCCTTCCAGATATTTCAAAACTTCGAGAGCAGGGGCAGAAGACTGTAGCTGACTAGTTGGTTAGCAGAAGATGCTGCTTTGGCATCTCATAAATAAGGAAAGTGTTGGAGATGGAGCAGCTGAAGAGAAGTACGCCAATGTACTTGTACCAGTGCAAATGACAAATCATGGATTTATCATTTTTTTAATCATAAGTCTGTCAAATGACTCGTCAGATTATTGGCTGCTTGGACCTGTTTGTATAGAGACTACAGACACATGACCAGGTGTTGAGTACCTGACATAGTCATAAATCACAGCAGTATCCTCCCTCTTCTTCTTAGTAACTGCTGGAAACTTTTCTCACAAAGCGCGATTAAATTAAGCAGACCATGGTAATAAGTCAAGCCGCTTCTCAGTAATGTCTTTAGGTCCTGACACCTGGCTGCACATCATTTGTTGGGGGGCTCAGACTGCCTCGCCGCAGATGGTAAGGTTTGGCCTCCTCGTTAGCGCCGAGCCACGATGCTCTGGTGACCTTGGGGCATGGTCCTGATGGAGATTAATCAAACGGAGTTCTGTAATTTACCCGCCTCGCACTGCCGTCACTCTGGATCGCTCAGTGTAGACGCCTTTCGCTTTATTCTTATTATGGATACTTTGTTAAAGACACAGACCATCCCAGGTTGGAAACCCAAAGCCAAAGAACAGCCAACCCGGAATAATTGTACCTTACATGATTCTAACCCTTCCTTGCTGCTGAATTCATACACAAAAAGGCAGAATGGATGAAATTGTAGATGGGTATATGGGGGTTTGGCATTTATTTGGCAGACGCTTATATCAAAAGAGACAGTACAGTTGTGAAAACAGGGTCAGACAGTCCCTGCAGCAATTCAGAGTTACGAGCTTTGCTCATGAACCAAACAGTGAAACACTCAGTGACCAAAGGGTCGTTGGTTCAAATCCCAGGCGGCACCCTGAGATTTAAACCAATGACCTTCTGATCACAAACACAGTCTTCTAACTCACTGAGCCAATCGAGCTTTAAGTGCTTTTAACTGCAGGTTCACTGTAGGTTTTTTGGCCATACCCTGCGGAGATGGTGCGGTCATGGACCTGCCTGCTGATTAGCAGTCGTCCTGTGCCTGTCATTTATCAGTTTCCTTCATCAGCATGCCAGGGCTAATATGCTAATGGGGCAAATCCGCGGTCGGCCCATTCTGGTGGAGCCTGGGGTCTCACTGTGCCCTTGAGTCCGACCGGGACCCGGGGCCTCGCTCAGGACAAGCAAAATGAATAACCGCCAGGCGCTAACAGGCTGAGGGGCAACAGAGACAGATGGCCAGTGAGAGGCTGAGTCATTAGGAGTCAAACTCATCTTGCATGGATGTCGATAAGGCAGGATTTTCTGGGCAATCGAAGTGCACCGGAATGTTCCAGAAGATATAAAGTAAAAAATGAAACATACTCTTTTTTTTTTTACTGAACAGAATTTATGGATTTGAATATTCCAAAGTAGGGCTGCGCAGCAGTTTAAAATTCCTCACATGACTCTGGACGCTGATTCGCCTGCTTTTTCTGATCATTATTTTTTTTATGACCCTCAGCACGACAGCAGAGCAGGGTGGGTGTGGGGGGTGGGGCTTCTCTGCTCTCCGCTTTTCGAAAAGAGGAAAATTAATTATGGAAGGTATCGTTACCCCATTTCCCCTCACCTGGTTACTGGTCTTTGTTTTTAGACTGCATGGCTTTTCCATGCATGGGCGGGTGAGCTAAAGAGATTAACAGCAATATGTAAGAGTTAACCTGCACTGAGGTCTTGTGGGACAGTTTGAGTACCATTTGTCTACGGCAAGCAGAGTAAACAGACAGACCCAGAGCTTAAAATAGCCCCCCTTCCCTATCACAGATGGCATCCGTGACCACATGACCTGTATGTGTCCAGCCGCTGACCCAACCCTCTCCTCCCGACGTGTTGTTTTGACGTTTCAGGCGACGAGCTCCTGTTCCGAACACGCGCCGGGGACGTGGTCAAGTTCAACATCCGGACAAACCAGACGACCGTTTTAGTCGAAAACAAAAAGTTTGTGAGTACTGAACGAGCGCCGAACGTGTCTAAGGACGGGGAGATCGGCGTGACGCCTGGCTCGTCTGCTACCGCACCAAAGTATCAACTGTCAGACTCCTTCCTCATGTTCCCCTTTACACTTTGATCACGAAGAGGCTCTTTGCCGGCCCGGGCTCTCTGCAGTTGATCTGCAACATGGATTTTCAAGCTGGCGAAATGAAAAAGAAAGAGTTTTAGAGCCAGAATGAGATCCAGGATGTACACGTGGAGGCGTCACGTGCCACTAAAGCGCTCTCCCCTCTTCTCTCCACAGGTAATGTATAAAGCCAGCAGGTATGAAGTGTCCCCCGACCTGAATTACGTGATGCTGGGCTACAGCGTCGTCCCTGTGAGTCGCTGCTGTCGATCTATTCTTAAGATGGCGAGAAAGTCCGGTCCGAGGCTCCCCCGGTCAGAAGCGTCACATGTGAACTGGGATCAGCTGCGTTTGGCCACTTTTATGGTCAAATGCTCAAAAAATTACTGACAGTCTGCTGCCTTTGTCTTTGTACTTAATGCCTCAAGTCTGATTATGGAGGCCGGAATTGATTCTACACAAGATATTTAATAAAGTTAGCAAGTTTCAGAGTGTTAATGGTCCCATTTCACTCTTAGACTGGCTGCAAGACCTATTTAAAAATTCAGAAGTTGCGGTTAAAATAAAAAAGGGTAATAATGTGAAATTGTAAGCGCGGGATAAAGCAGTTTAATTAGACTGCAGTCAGCATACATTAGTCAGGCCTATCGGTTCACTCTGAGGCTCTGGTCAGATGAGCCTGCTGCATTGTGGGTACTGCCTGAGCCACTGCTTTTCTGGGGAGAATACCAGACTCAATTAAATGTGCCCCGCTGTCACTGCTTATCAAGATTCCCGCCAGAGATGCTCGGCACAACGCCGGCTACGGAATAGGGAGGCTTCTGACTGCTCAGAAAAAAACCCATAAGCCACACACTCAAGATCCGCCCCCAAAGGCTGGCTTCAGTGGACCAGAGGGCCATAGCCAGACCCTTGGAGAAAGCTTTAGTCTGAAGTGCTACATCTGAAGCTGGTAGAGGAATAACAATCCTAAAAATAGTGACAATCAACCTCTGCGCCGAGCTTTCTGGCTACAGCGTCCCCTAGTGGCTTGGAGGGCCAGCTTGATATTATTGCTGTATCTGTATTCCTTTCAGCCAGGACATTTGGGACAATAGAATGCGGCTTTGTGAGGCCCGAATGGATTAACATTTATGCCTCGTAACTCCTCCCAGCATGCACTGCACCGGTGCCCACTTGTGATTACAGGGACGGGAATCTATGGCTTAGAATGGCTTACATACGCAGGTTTCAGCACCTGCTGTATATTTTAACTCATCCGGGGTGTTTGGGTGCGAAATGATGCCTACAGTGATCTCTGACAACATCTTTGGCTTTATTATCTTTTCAGTCATCCAGCACTGAAAAATAAGCCTTTTAGCCTCTGTATTTTCAAATATTTAGGAGCAAAGGTTAGTCACATGACTAACTCTCCCTGCAGCCCCGAAGACAACAGTGAATTTGAAACACCGGCAGCATAACCTACACAATTATGAAAATGGAAATAGGTTGTAAATTATATTCTAAATGATATGAGTAACGCTGCATAATTTTTTTGCAGATCTCGCCTCAGGGGAGCAAGGGAGGTGGGGGGAGGTGGGGTGATGGGGGGGGGGCACGTGTCCCCCGTGTAATTGTGTCGCCAAACTGTAAATGAAATATGCGCGTCTTGATTATTTTTACAGCTTTACCAGCATTCATTCACAGCCTCGTACATCATCTGCAGCCTGATCACTCCGTAAGGAACCGCTTTCCGTCACATCCTGCACGTTTGTTCAGTGCCTGGTTTTTATAGCGGCAGAGTAGTTTAATCATTACTGTCATTACTGGATAAAATGAGCCCATCTGCATTAGGAGTAATAGCCGCCACGGGCAGACCTCTGCGGCTGCTGCCATCTAGTGGACAGAATGCCACAACAGTAATGACCCAGGTTAACCTTGTAAAATCAGTGCATGTGCTTTTTTCTCTGTATCAGTTACAAAGGCAGTATCTCAGCTCCTCCGTATTATCACTACAAAATGACTGTGTGGCGGAATTTTATCACCAGTGACAAAGTGAGATAAAATTTTCTGTCCCCCCCCGCAGCGAGACGTGGAACCTGAACCCCCCTGAGGTGCGCCATGCCCAGCTGCAGTATGCTTCCTGGGGGCCTAGGGACCAGCAGCTGGTAAGGATGGCCTGAGTGACATCAGCAGGCTTTTACCCATAATCCCATGGGGCTGTGAGCAAAAAAAGGCGGGGGGGGAGGGCTTCTGGTTAGGATGCCAGTTTCATTATGAGGATGAATTTAATCTGATAGCAAGTGGTCTCATTTCCACCCTGACTGGATGGTTTGAGAATGTTCAGTCATGTTTATATATGCTTTCAAATCCATATACATCCTCTTTAATACAGGTGTGTGTGTTTGGATTTGTAATTATTACAGTGTGGGGACGCGGTGTCCCCACAATGTGATATAAACCTGTTTTACCTTTTTACCTTGTGGGGACATTCCTTTCAGTCCCCACAAGGATAACCTCAATTTTATAAAAATTTGTGACTGAAATAAGGAAACTAAAATCACAAAAATATCTTGTCTTTTGCTTGGTTTTTTATGGTTAAGGTTAGGGCTTGTTAGGAGTGAAGGGTGTCATAGCTGGAATTAGGATTATGGCCATAGGAATGATTGGAGAGTCCCCGTAAAGATAGGGACACATTTCAATATAAGGCCTAAGAATTTAAGAGGTGAGTCAGGGTGAACAGGCAAGTTTATCTGTGATGTGCAGTTCGTAGAGGATGACTGCAAACATGGTGTCTGAGGCCAATTCATGCCCTCCTACCTTCCAGGAATTACCATTTCGATATTAAGATAAAGGGAATGAAAAAGAGATGCAGAACAGAATAATGATACGTTACTGATCCCCATTCAGAAATGGTACTTTTCGCCTGTCTACCCCACCTTGCCCTCCGTGAGACACACAGATACGTGTGCATGTGTGAGCAAGCTTGGTGGTCACAGGGCAGGGCACCCCTGAAGCTGTGGGTTAAGGGCCTTGCTCAGGGGTCCAACATTGACACCAGGCTGTCAGGCCTGGGAATTTGAACCTGCGAGCACCTGATTTTGGACACGGAGTCCTATTGTGCCAAACCACAGACCACCCCCTAAGGGAGTCTGGATTTGTGTGTCTGGATCTGGATCGGCTTAACAGAACTGCATAAAGACTGGCTGTAAGCTATAGGTAAAGCGAATGATTGTGCTCACACTGTTTTATGTTAAAATCATAACGTCATTGCAGACGCCCCTGGAAACAGTGCCAGTTGGGCCCACAAATGGTAGCAGGAAATGTGGACGGTTGTTTCACAAACATCCCCGCTAGTGTTACAGGGCGATTAGTGACCCTGCGAGAAGTTAGGTAACCGAATGTGAAACGATGGCCTCGCAGTGTTTTGCTCGTAAGTAACCGGTAAGAACGTTGCAGAAAGCAGCTACATTATTCAGTTTACCAGAAACCCAGTGCTAAATATTCCAAAATGTTAGACACACAGGAAAAATGTCAGCTTTCTTCTTCAGATTTTTAGGATGGATTTATGGGGCTTCCCTGAATGACAACTTTCAGATCTTATACTAATATTAATTAATTTGGATAAAGTGATTATCACCTTTCCAGCTAAATTCATAATTTTTTTTTATTGCTCTGACTGTCACAAGCTTTAATGTTAGTCTCTGAAAAGTAAGCAGCTTTGAATTCATTATGAAATATGGCTCAATTATCAAACTGTGACGTACAGTAGTTTGGGTGCCATTTCTCAGTTAACTGCTGTGTACCTACATTTCAATGCAATTACGTTGGGGGGGGGTGCAAAACACACACCATGCATCAATGCTCATATTATGTCCAAAAATTGCACAGGCTTATGTCACCACAACACCACAGTGCCACCTGCAGGCTGGGAGGAGGTATAGTACTGTCTTGATGCAAAGCAGAGGGGGAGATGTGTCATATTGTGGGGGAAAGTGCCTTGCAAATGAGGCCCCCTCCCTCCTCAAGGTGACCTAGAGAGAGACAGAAATGGGGGGCTCTCAGGGGAACAGTGGCGGGGGGGGGGGGGGGTGTCAGGCGCTTCATGCACACACCGGTGGCGTGCGCAGTGACGTCACCAGCTCAGTATGCCACTCTGAAGCTCTGTTGTGCCTTTCATCTCCCTCCTCTCGCTCTTTTCATCCCTCTGTTTTGTTCTGAAAAGCCTCGGAAAAACCGCAGCGGAGCGTGAAATCCGTGGCAGGGGAATGCGCTCATAAATACAAGTGACTCAGCGCGTCAGATGGGGGTGGGGGGGTTGTGTGCTGCATCTTAGCCCCGGGTTCCAGCTCAGTCTGACCAAGAGCGACATCCTGAATACGCAGACAGAAGACCTCGTTTTGTGCTGCACAGACCTGGGAGCGCATGTCCAGCTTGACCCACATGTTTCCAGAAGCATCTGTCAGCCCGTGAAGGAATCCAAAAGCAACAGAACAGCCACACTGCCCCCGACCTCCAAGCAAACGGTCCCGTTGTCTCAGGCCTCGTATAGAATCACAAGTGTGGCTTAAACCCAACAACTCTCACATCAGTCGCCTCTTTATTTATTTATACTCCTTATTTATTTATCTTCTGCACAGATCTTCATATTCGAGAACAACATCTACTATCGGGCAGATGTGGCAAGTCGGTCCATACGCCTGGTGTCTTCTGGGAAAGAGGGAGTCATCTTCAATGGTCTGAGCGACTGGCTGTACGAAGGTAGAAGCCGCCAGCAATGGGGTCCCACCACCTGGTCCGTTAGTTTGTTGTATGGCTGTTTATGGACATGTATGGACAAACGACACGATGTCAGTATTCCTGTGAATTTGTTTTCCGTATTAAGAACATAAGAACATAAGAACTATACAAACGAGAGGAGGCCATTCGGCCCATCAAGCTCGCTTGGGGAGAA
>JAODKN010000079.1:5795152-5815778 GCA_026774425.1 Petrocephalus zakoni
TGAGGTAAATTCAGGTAAGAAATAGTTGGCAACGCTGCATTTCAGGGATTTTGAGTCATTCTGCGCTGCAGATGGGTCAAATGCGTTAATATTTTTATTAATGCATATTTGCGTTATATAGCCAGCCTAGATACCAGTCTGTTGATATTAAAGAGCAGTGACTAGGAACGCTTAAAATCATAAAGACATGTGCCAGATAAAAACAAAACCTTGGAAGAGGTGGTGTTTGGGCTGCTGATTGGGGGAAGGGAGGGAAATAAGATTTTAATGGGCACACAAACCCATTTCACAATTAAATGTCAGAGTATGCTGTGCACTTCTTCCTAGCTATTTAATCTACTGTGCAAAAAAATAAAGGATTAAGTATATTTTCTTTCTTTAAAGGAAAATTGTCACATGAGGTTGCAGAGAAACCCAACTGCGGTCTCACACAGGTCTAAATAAAACACCAGCCAATCGGTGCTGGCTGTGATGATGAAGGCCAGCCAACCAGAGACCTGGTTGCCTCACCTGCTGATGTCCTGTCCTGAGCTAAAGCTGAGGTTGTTAAGCTAGAGCCAGAGGAGTGCAGCTCTTGCGCATGTTTTCACATCTATTATTACCGTTCCTGCCACTGGACACATGGAGAATGAGATGCCTCATCCTTCACACGGTCCTTCCTGGCCGTGCGCTTTAGACTCTGCGAGACACTTCAGCTCCAAATCAAATCTGTTTCTAAAACACCTTAGTGAGATCTTTCTACCAGCTATTGGCAGAGTAGTTTGACTGAATACTGATCACTGCAGGTGTCAAATGACCTGGGTTCAAACCTCAGGTAAGCGCAGTCTATATATAGACAATATATTCATATGCATATATTCATACAGGCACTGTTTGGTTTAGTGGTTTACTTTCTTAGGACAAAAGTGTCTGCTAAATAAGTGTCACTTCCACTTGATTTTAGAAAGCGGGGGCTGTACCCTTAGCTGTTGCTTAAGGTTCCCTGCACAGTAACAGGGGTTTGCACTGAAAAATGTTAGCACCCGACATAATGAAGTGCTGTCCTTTCACAAGCCCTGTTCATCGTCGTCACCGGCTGAGTATGTGCATTTCCCCGTTAACTACAGGTCTACGGAGGGTATTTAAGTACTCGCTTACTAGGCGCCGAAGATTCATTGGTGAAGTGTGGAGGTGCCGTTTCACCCATTACAGACTTCAGATTGTACTGTGAGTGTCAAGCTGTCGGGGTCTACAGCATGGGGACGGGGGGGACTGCCTTCTAATTTGGGAAATGGGAGTTCTGTGAGGACACCAGACAGGAAGCAGAGCGGGATTAGGCGAAATGAGAACCGTTGGCCAAATGGCGGACATTGTTTTAGAACTGGCTGTCTATGAGTGGGTGTTCATTCGCCATATGAGCTGTAGCTTCCAGCTTCTGCCAGCGACTGGTTATTAAACACAAATGAGGAAGGATAACGGCCCAGGTCATGCAGTCACATAACACCACTCAAGCATGTACTCGCATGTTTGATTCCTGCTTATCCCGGTTTCATGGACCCACACCGTTTCTCTCACTTCATTATCCAGCCAGGATTCCCAAAATCTAAAGTGTGGTCTCACCGTCACGGACCTGATGGGGTCTGCATAAATGCTGCCTAATCGCATGATTTTTTTTTTCCCTCTGCAGCATCCGCCTTCTCAGAGCGGTATCTGGGGCTGCCCAAGGCGGGCACCATGGCATATCGGGTAGGTCTGGCCCTCTCGCTCGGCCTGGCCTGATTAGTGGGCGCTTGGTGTGGCCCTCTGTGGGGGGGAAAAAAAATTTAAAAAATCGATGCGTCACAACCGGGTCTCTCCTCCGACAGATGGCAAATTTGGCAGACCGCAATTTACAGCTGGTAGATAAGAAGTACATCATCATCCATCCCACTGCTGATGGTAAGTTTAGACTACTAGCTAAACAGAGACTGTGCACGAGCCTCTGCGGTATTATTAATTATTATTATTTTTAAAATGACATGATGCTCTTCTCAATTTTTCTTTCCTTCAGAAAAAGTCCATTTTCAGCACACGGCAACATTTATCACGAAGTTAATAAATGAAAAAGCAAATTATACACTACAGGTAAAAATGTGGCTAAACTTAAAGGTTTTGGAAACATTGTGACTTTTGCAGCTCAGTAGTTTAAATGCCTAAATTCACATTAAAGCTAAAGATGATGTGTTGATGACTGATGGTAAACAAAGGTGATTGACAATATCTGCATGAATTAAGGTCAACAAGGCTAATTAAACAAATTAATACCAATTAACATTCATTAGCAACTTCATATTTGCTTGAATGTAATCATTTTCAGTCTCTCATCAGCAGTAATGAGAAGTTGTGGTGTTCCATCATCCAGATCTATCCAGATGAGGGACACTTCATTCATAACCAACACACCAAGCAGCACCTTTCCCAGTCGCTGGTGAACTTCTTTGAAGAGTGTTTCCGACCTCCCGACAAGCTGCCAGAGGAGGAAGAGGAGGAAGATAGTGAGGAAGAAGACTAGACCCACCACCTACCTGAGCACAAGACCGTTTCTTCAGCACAATATGCAACAGACCCCTATCTCCTGCTTCACCCTCGACACAAGCGCCACAAAACATCTCCTCAGCATAGTTGCTCCTGGTACACTGCTCACCTGTCCTTCATCTTCTGCTTCTCCTCAATGGCTCAAAAAGAGCTTTCACCACTTGGGTCAAGCGTGGTCGAAAAAATCAGTCATGTCTTGGTACCTTGGCACCTGGAATTGGGTTTTACTCCCTCAGATTCAATGGCCTGGAAGACTGTGATAGAGAGCATATGATTTGACGATGGTGGTGTTGGGTCATAGGAGATCTCCTGGTCTTCTCTTATAAGACGGTATAGCTGAGGGTTTCATAGCACACAAAGGAGTGTCCCACCCCTCTGCTAGGGGTCATTAAGATAAAAGACAGAGGACTCAGTACGTAGAAAACACTGCTCAGTCTCCATCCATCTAGATTCTGCCGAAGAAAAAAAACAGCACACAAAAACACTTTTTTTCTCTGCCAGACTTATTTTCACCAAGTATGATTGTAAAGTAGATTTCGGGAGAAAAAAAAAAAATTCTACCATTGGGCACAAAAAACACTTGCAGTTGGGACCAGATACAGAGACGGACAGACTGAAGGTAGATGATTTTTCAGCAGTTTTTAATTTAGCTTCGTACGTCCTTAAAACAGCTACCGAGAGCCTAGAGAAAGCGTTTAGTCACTGTGCCTTACTTTTACAGCGACATCACTCCCGTGGACTCCAGAGAAAGTTCCAGATGTTATAAACAATCAACCTGGAGGAAAGATAAACGCTTTGTATTTGAAAAATCACCCATGTCCTCAGAATATTTAAAGCTAACCACAGCTGACATTCAGTATTACACCAAATTCTCACAAAGCTGTACAGTGTCTTTGTGTAGAATTCCAGTATTTACATTTCCAAATACAGTATATATAATATATATATAAAAAAATGTCTGTGTTTGTATATAATTGAGATGTAATTCTACAAGAATAGGTTTGTAATTTTTCCCCATTTGAAAGTGATTAAGGTAAGTTCCTTCCGTGCAGTTTTCCTTCGGAATGCTAAAGAAAGTTTGATCCTTTTTAAAATTTGTGTTCCGCGTAGACCTGCATTTTTCCTCGTATGGTCTGTGGAGAATCATCTGCTACAGTAGACGTTATTCGCCATGTTCAGTGTTAATTGTTCAAAGAGCATTCTGGAGAATTGTTTTATTTTTTTTGTCCTTCTGTTTTGTGAAAATGCAGTTGACCATGCCACAAGTGATGCGGATTTAGCGGTACTGCACCCAAATTTCCAATAAGGGTGTGAGCACCACTTTTAGTGCGGCAATTCCCGTTGCCTGCTAAACTGGAAGAGTTTAACTGAAAAGAAAAATAGCTAAATTATGGCATGGAAGTTTGAGCTGTCAGAATAAAAGTTATTTTGCCATGACGGTTCTTGTCATTATTTGTTATTTTTTTTATTAAAAGCTACTTAAATGTGAAGGAACTGAGGCAGTATCGATCCTAGCCGACGTCCCCCGTCCAAGGCCAAGTGGAACAGGCCGCCCGTGTCGCCTGTAGGATTGACCGGTGTTCTGACATTTTGGCATACCTTATCAGAACGCCTGAAATAAGGCGTTTTAATCAACATCAGGTAATTGTCATTTCTGTCACTTCAGATTATTATTCATCGTTACCGGCAGTAACTTTATTTTACAGATTATAAAATAAAGTACCATGTAAAGCATAAGAAAAGAGTAACTCCACAATCTCGAACTCTGACCAAAGTGCCAAGGGGATATCCCAATGGTGCTACCGTACTACGAAAACTTAAACGGATAATATTGATCGAATCGGAAAAACGCACCGCGTTTCTTCGTCTATAAACCCCATGCCTTAAATTACAATACAGTTGATTCGCTGCAAACGTGTAATCGAAGAAGCTATTATTTAACAATTAAAAAAAAAGTAATCAAAAATAGACTCCGGGCAAATCGGTCTTTTCAGACGCAGAACGCACCTTTGCAGTACTGAGGCCACGTTTTTCATCGTGCATAATGTGAGATCTCTAGCTCTTTGAAGAAGTCGTTTAGCACAAGCAATCCGACTGCAGAAGTTTTTTTTTCTGCACCGATGGCGTCTGATTAGTGGGAAGAATTTATATGAATTGAAGGGTATTTAAGGTATTCTAGGGAAGTTAACGACCGGCGCTTACAACCGTGCAACAAAGTGCCTGCACCGATGGGGTGCGGTGACATCTAACGGGACACATGGGAACTACACTCATATACAGGCTTAACTTCTGCCTAATGGGCTCCCGGCATTTACCAGTCATTTTATGTTCGAGTGTATATAACTTCTGCATTTAACGTGCAGTTTTCTGTGTAAACACAGAAACTCAGAAATATCCAGTGTAAACTCAGAAATATCCAGAACCTCGCACTGTACAGATTAACGCGAATCCTGCGGGAACTTCCTGAAACCCGAAAAGACACCGGCCAGAAGGAGTGACATAACGATTTTATTTCCAGTGTTTTAGGCGTTAAGACTCCTTTTGCAGATGTACGGCGTCCTGTTTTTTTAATCATCTGTTCGTGCGGCTCAAAGCAATGAGAACAGCCACTATGTGCCCAGCTTTTCCGGCGCCCGCCATCTACACGTCACATTACGGAAAATCTGGTGCCAAAAAAGCAGCTAAACACAAAATATGTACACTTAACTTACTTATCTTACAGAAATGTTTAAAATCTAAAGTCGAATAAAACCCCCAAAAAGCAACAATACTTATAAAATAAGTCGATCCAGACGAGATGCCTAAAGACTCTGTATCTGTATATTATCTATCAATTGATTTGTACTTAAAATTTTAATTCACAGTACAATTTTACATGTTAACAATTGACACTATGGCACCCAAACTCTCTCAGAACTGATTGGGCAGGAGGCACTTTCCTTTCAAACATGAGCTCAGGCATAGGGTGAAGGGGTCCTCTCACACCAAATAATCCTCGTTGGGTAGTCCTGACATCAGGGGGTGTCCTGTCCAACACTCGTCTTCAAAGGTCCTCCTCCCACTCTCAGCACATCCTGGGACTTTGCCCTGCCCTGTCTACTGCTCCGTCATCAAATATTGCAGGAATGCAGCGCAGATTCCAGTTGTTACTGCTATGACCCCCGTGGATTTGCACTGATGATATAAAAACACTGAAGTGCAGCAGCTGTAGCTGACGTCGTGCACGCAGACACGCACCCACACACACGCACGCACGCATGCACGCACACTCTCACACCTTCCTGTGTTAGAGATACTGATAGAATCTGGAGCGGACCACTTGCGATCCGGACGGTTTGTGCATGTCTACCGGAGGTGCCCGCCTCTCAGGATAGTCCCCGTTCAGCTGCTCTGCTGCCGGTTCCTGGAACTCGACTGCGTCCCCGGCTGGAGCCAGATTGCTGGAACGGGAGCGCTCCCGGGCAATCCACTCCCGGATGGAGAAATCCTGCGAGCTGCATTTGGGCTTCAGCCGGTCCACGGCTGAGAGCTCCGACTCCTGACTGCGGCCCCTCCAGACATCAGCGACGCCCAGCTCCGCAAAGTCGCTTTGCCCGCCCATGGTGTGGCGGCGCCGGATTCCCCTTCGCTTGCGGGCCTCCGGCAACCCGGCGTTCTGAGCGCCTACGCCGAACATGTCGTCAGCAGAGCTCCTCAGCCGGCACTTGAGCCTCTCTGTCATCCTCAGCCGCCAAGCCAGCTCGTGTTTCTCCGACTCGCTCCTGGACAGGGGCCTCCCTGTCACCGGGCAGCCCACCTCTTTCCCACCCAGCCCCCCTTCGAGGGATGGCTTGGGGGAGGAGCGGCGGAGTTCGGTTGCCGGCAGGCTGGCGCCCGTGCCGAGGCTCCCAGCTGGGGTGCTCTTTGAAGGCGGGATCCTCTCCTGCGAGCCCTCGCGGCTGGCGAAGATGGGAAAGTCTCCCTCGCTGTCCGTGTCTGCCGCTCGGCCCTCGCTCACCAGCTCGCTGCGCTCATCGTCTGCCTCATCGCCCCGGCTCTCGGCCACCGACTGCACCTCTGGGCTCAGGAGCCCCGCTTCAGGCCCCGTCAGGAAGGTCATGGAGGACGTGGTGGAGTAGTCTGAGGTGATAGAGCACACGTCGGCGGCCGGGCCACACACCTCCAACGGCACCCGCTTGCAGTGCCGGCTCCGCTGTGTTGACATCTGAGAGCTGGTGCTATTCATGGTTCCCAGGTCCGAGGTGGCATCATCGCAATGGGACGGAGGGTCTGAGAGTGATGACTCTGGCTGGAGGCGATAGCCCAGGGAGGGCGAGCCAGAGGATTTGGGGCAGGGAGGCGGGGCAGGCGGCCCCGTTTGGTCCGGCTCCTTCTGCTGGACGACGTTCTTTTGTTCCTTTGGGCCCTTGGCCTGTAACTCCACGACCCTTGGGGCATCTTTCCCGCAGGCCTCTCTTGCGTCCTCTTGGCAGTCGCTCACTGCCGCGGTCTTGCCCACCATTTTGGCCACACCACGACTCTGGCCCAGGGCCTCTTTCTTCAGGACCGTCCTGTCCAGATCGTCGTCCGAGCTGCTGAGTGCAGGCTTCTCCTTTACCTTCTTTCGCTTGCGGCTCGCCGCCGCAAAGATCGACGAGCGCAGAAGCTCTTTGCTGTACTGCTCCTTGCCAGGCCCCCAGGAGCCCTGCAGAAACAGGAAGTACCTGTCAAGCAGCCATTATCAGAATGACAGATCACCAAACACAGGCCCAGGACTGACTAACATAACAGGAGACAGGAAATGCGACTGTGCTCCAAATTTAACTTGGACATAGTTGGAGATCTTCCAACAAACAAAGCCATGTTTTTCACATCAGACCTAAGCACATCCATATTAAAATGCCCAGCAGGCACATCTAGACAGGTACTCACCTTAGATTTGGCTGAGTCACTAGTGGCTGAATCTGAAAGCAACGGAAAGAAGCGATGAGTGTTTTGAGTTGGGGAAGCTTTTTTATTTTGTGTGGGAGAAGAGGGTGGAAGAAGTAACACCACACCAGAGGGAGGCAGGAGGGGGCTAGGGGCAGAACAGTCAGGCACAAAGGAACACCATAGGAAGCTGTAACCACAGGTGGAGATCCATGATTGGACGACTGAAGAGGGGTGGGCAGGACAACCCAACGCTTACACCACAACAGGATGCAGAGCATGCACACCAGTCCACCAGCGCTCTGTTACACTCCAGTGTGATGTATTCTTTCCCAAGTCGGCAGAGTCAAAGGGCAGGCAGAGACAGCTCTGAGCACTAGGATGTTTTTATAAAGTTAACCAAGTCTCCAGGTGACCTGGAACCCAGTGAAGTGTCTCACGCTTATATGAACTGGCTCTGTACATGTTCCTTGTGTGAGTCTGCGATGATCGGTCAAGTTTTGAAGACCTACATGAGTCTATTTGCAGACATAGTGTGGCTGGTTGTATGCTGTGGAAGTCTGTCTGTCTGTAGCTGGGAGGTAGTGACAGGACGCAGAATGAACTATACAAAGCGGCTATGGGGAATCCACAGAAGCCAGACATGACAGGAGGGAAGGAAGGGGCTGGCAACGCCAACTGAGTTAGCAGAGCTAAAAGTGCTAGCAGCGCTAACTGAGCTAGCAGAGCTATCAGAGTCAAGTAGAGCAAAGAAGGCTAAGAGAGTTAGTATAACTAACAGAGCTGAAGAACCTAGCAGATTTAGATAGCTACCTAAGCTAATGTTGCTAATAGAGCTAAAACTGCTAGAAGAGCTAACAGCGCCAAAAGAGCCACAAGAGGGCCAGGGAGCGGCGATCCTCGCAGCCTGCTGGGATGCCGGTCTGCTGTGGTCTTTGCTCTTCAGCTGTCTGTCCTTCTTGAGGTCAAGCATGCTCATTAACGGGCTCGTCTTGACGAGTTTAGCGTTGAAGCACTAGCTGTAGCTCAGCCCCTCACCACACCCCTGAGACGTGACTGGATGCTATAGGACGTGGTAGAAACCCAGACCATACCATTCTATTTCTCCTCTCGGACCGCTTCAGAGATAAGAAACAGCAGAAAGGCTTTCAGACATTAAGCACTATCGTTCTTTCTTGTGAATTCTTAGAAATGAATCATGAACCAAGGAAATATGGGGATTTTGTTCCCAGTTTACAAAAATCGTGGGTTTCTGCAGACTAGGCAGTTACAAAGGGGGCAACAATCGTCCTTCTTCCTACAGTTCCAGCTGTCCATCAGCGACATTACAGAATCCATCTGTGACATCACCGTGTGATAGACTCCTCCCACTTGGCCTGTTTCGAGATCAGTATGTGTGAATGGAAGGAGACAGGAAGCACTAGACACAGAAGGGTCGTTTCTTTCTTTTTTGGGAAAGAACATGCAGGGTTAGTGAAACGGTAGGCATGGTCACAATCATCCAACTCAAGAGAACTCGGGGAAACGCAAGACGCCATGATGAATGTGCAGGAGAGAGAGAACAGGACAAAGTGAAGGAACAAGGCGGCAGGAGGTCATTTGAACTGGAGCCTCTGGCTACTCGAACGATTTTAAAATATCTAAGTGAAACAAAACAACTGCAGAAACAAACCAGATTAGCCGCACAAAGACAGACCGTTTAGGCCCAAAGAGACAGAGGCTACCAGGACACTCCATGGCAAAATGGCTACTACGGTTTGCATTAAGACCAACGCTGTACTTTTCAGCTTGCTTGGTTTAAGTGCATCATTTCTAATGACAAGCAAACAAAGAGCCATTTTTCTCTCCTCGAACACTGACCTCCAGGAGTCACAGAGTTGACAAATGGTCAAGTGTTAGCAAGGAGGCTAATCAGACCAAGTAGTTGACGACGGAGCCTTCAGACAAGGTGACCGTGTCAGAGGTCTCACTGGCTAGTCAAAGTGTTAAGCATAGTAAAAGAGCGGATAACCCACCCCAAAGGTTGCCTGGTGCAGGTAAGTTACCTGATGCTTCCCCAGGAGAGCCGGCGGTCCGTTTTATGTTGGGGAGAAGATGGTCAATGTTTGGCAGGGGCTGCGACTCAATAGCACCCTCCTGCTGGATCACGCTCTGCATGAAGGAGGGGGTGGTGAGACTAGACCAGAGGCTCTCTCTCCCTCTCTCTCTCACACACACGCACACGTGCACGCGCACACATGCAAACACACGCATTCACCAATCTGGCCATAGTGTTCAGCTGGGAAGCGCTGAGGAAAAAATAGCGAAGTAGAATGCAGTGCATCGATACCCACCGTGGGCTCCTCGTCCCCTTCCTCGGTGAAAAACCAGTCGTACTGCAGAGAAGCAGACAGATGGGGCAGGATTTAAGGACACGTTCCAGAAGAGCGCCCTCAGGGCTGAGCGCAAAGCTGTGGGGTAGGGCACTTACTTGCTGTATGAGCGTCTCCACGATCTTGTACTGGTCAGGCATGTGGGTCACCATGTGGGTCATGTTGTCCTCAGATGTCCTCACCAGGGTTGGGCCGAACACGATGGCTAAATTCCGTGGTTCCATCTGGGGGACAGGGAGGGGCAGGTGTTTGGGAGTGAGGCAAACAGCCACCTGGAGCATCACTAATCAGGCATGCACACACATACACACACACACAGAGGTTGAGTACACATTGCCTCCATAGACACAGGACACCTGCTCCCAGGTCTGGAGATCTGCTGTGCACACTGCCTGATTGTAATTAGGCCTGTAATTATTCAGTTATGCTTGACTGACCTTTTTAATGGAGTACTTGCTGTGATTTGACCGATCAACATTTTCCATTCATGCGCAGTGCTCTTTGAAAGCGAGTCTCCACAAATTATAAATTCATCTCCACATTGTTTGTGCCCCTGACATGAACCCCAGTTTTGCACCAATTGCCTCAGCAGTTCATTCTTCATAAACAGCAAATTAATTTGACTTCAGGTGAAGGCACCAATTACAAGTTACAGCAAATCCTTCATTACCAGAATTAACACTCCTGCATGTAACCAGTCATCTGACAGCTATGGCACTACAATGACTATTTGGCAACCATGTAGCATGGCAAAGTCAAGAAGTCACAAGCAATGAGAGCCGTCTGTCCTGCAAATCATCAAACTTCAACCTGCTGCCACTAGGGGGCAACGTTACCTTGTTTTTTGAACAGTTTTCTGCCACAGTTTTCAGGTGTGCAGAGAGGAATTTGAGGGTTTCGTAATGGTGGTCTGGTAGTTGCTGGAGCTGGAGAACAAGTATGGGTATCGTCATTTTCCCAGCAAACAGAGAGTATTCATCCATCGCCCCTTCTACTCACCAGCCTCTTCAGCACTTTCAGTCTCTCAACTGGGTCTTCTGTTCTGTTGGCCTCAATAAAATATGCATATTTCTCTGTTAAGAAGAAAAGAAACCAGTGAAACTTTTAACTTCGCAGTGATACAGACACACACACACACTTATGACATTATTCAAATTAGTGAAGTTCCCCCCCTTGCCCACTAGGTGGTGCTCCATCCCCATTTCTGAATGCGCTTGCCATATGACCATATTCCAGTTAAGGAAAACCTGGCCCACAAACCTCACAATGGCGAGACTTTACATAATATTTTCGTCACTGGTACAGATAATTCTCACCGTTTGTAAATAGAGGTTCTGGAAGTTTCCGGAAGAACGATTTGAGTAAACTGCTGATGACATTGAGGTCCCTCCATTTCTATGTGGGAAAGAAGGAGAATAAGAGAGGGGACAGAAACTGAGCGGTGGGGTGGCAATGGTGGGGGGGTGGTGGTGTCAGCCACTCACGTCGTCCTGGATGTCGATATCGTCCAGGCCTTTGTTGTTCAGCTCTTCCTGCATGCTGGAGATGGCGGCATTGTTGCCCGGCACACGGTAGATGCCTGTGTACTCCAGCCCACGCTCCTCCACCAGTTTGCAGCATACCTCCACAATCAGGGGCACAAACTGCAGAACGCAGGATCAGTAGGACCACATGGTCACGGATCACGGCAGACAGACTCGGAAGTTAAACAGTCAGTTGGAAAAAAAATGGTACCCGTGTGTGTCTTACCGGGTTGGACTGAGCAGGGGGGCAGTCATCCAGCCGCACCCCGAACGTGACCCCCGCTGTGGGCTTCTTCTCGAAAGGCTTCTTCATCAGGCTGGGGATGCCCTTCCTCCAGGCGCTCCTGTCCTTGGGGGGGCTGGTGTCATCTGATAGAGTACAGGGAGACACAACAATGTCCAGTGTTAGAACACAAGGTTTGTGAATGGTAATATGCAAAGACAGCAGTCATTCCGGGTCAAAATCGAAGCTTCCAATCCAAAGACTCATGTATACTTGACATCTTTTGTAAGTGCATTTCAGCTTTTTTTTTAAAAAAAAAGTTAGACTGGCCAGGGTGTAGCGTGCACTGGGGCTTCGTCAATCCCTCACCCTTGTGCGGGGTTCTCTTCTCTGCGTCCTGTTTCAGGGACAGCCCACTGGCAGCCTTGCTGTCCCCTTTCCCCCCCAGCAGCGTCTGTCTGATGCTGAGAGACTGGCGGGACGCTTTGGGGGAAGGCTCCGTCTTAACGCTGGGGGAGCTGAGAGGCGAACAGGCAAAAGCTGAAGCGGGGGGGCGAACACGGCTGATGACATGGGCGGAACAGGGCCAAACGACTCTGCTTACCTCATCATAGTGTATTCCTTTATCTTTTTGCTGATGAGATCCCGGCTTGTAACACCTGCACTCTACAGGAGGAAAAAAAACTAGGAGTCACTGCAGCTGTCCATGGATACCTTCCATAAACATTTTAAGAAACTTTCATGGGCTTTGACAAAAAACAAAACTGGAAAAAAAGCGAAAAAATTCCCCTTAGATTTACCTCCTAAAAATTTGCCTCACTCATAAGCTTACCAACCCCTCCTTTAGTCCCACCCACCTCTTCATCCAGACTCTGGTTTTCCTGGATGACGCGAATCCAGGACAGCATGTCCTCTCTGTCCTCCGCCTGGAAAAGGTACTCGTTGTCCGAGGTGGTGAGCCGCAGTACATTTTTGCGCTTGGTGTCGCTGTAGGAGATGTCAATCAGACAGGCCTTGACGCTGATTGACTGCTGCTCGCAGTCACTCGTCGCCTGGGCCAGCCCCTCCCTCCTGTCCTTGTAGAGGTAGAGGGAGTGGCCTCGCAGCACGGCATACATCTGCTTCCAGGGCCGGATGCCGCCGCCCACCCGCTGCCATGGGAATAAAGAAATGAAGAGAATTGGAGGGAGATGATATGAAGCAAAGTGACAGATGAAAAGAAGATGGAGGAAGAGAGAGGGAGGGATAAGAATGAGAATAACAAGGTTGGAGTAAAATGAGCGTGAGAGCATTCCTCTCAGAAGATGGTCAGATTCTGCTGACGAGGAACAGCGTTCATGCTCCAGCTGGCCTGCCCTGATACGCCCCTCACTGCTCTCCCTGAAGCTCCCCACACAACACGCCGCCGCAAGAGCAGCAGGCGGCTGGTGGACCTTGTGCTCCGGTGGGTACCGCACTTTGGTGGATCATACACGCTGGTGGATCCCAGGCCATCTGGCAGCTGAGAAATGTACCGGAATGGGATGATGAATGCCTATAGCTAACAACCATCTCCCACTCACAGACGTGTCAGGAGCTGGGGTGGGGCAGGAGTGCAGATGGGTCAGTGTGAGTGGAAGAAGAATCCAGTTCCCCAAGCAACTGCCACAAGCAGAACTCTATTCAACTGACAACATGGATTTAAGCCAACTTCCACATCAAGAGATCTGGTGGACGTCCTTCAGCATCTGGAAGAGCTTTGTGTGAGAGGGCCAGGCAGCCTGACAGCACGTTAAACCTCCAGCCAACAGCAACGTGGTGCCCTTTACCACTACTGCAGCTCCAAGTTCAGGGCAAGAGCTCAAGGCTAAGCTCACCCTCGTTCTTCATCTCTACGCATCCGATAAATGTCTAAGATAAAGCCCCATTTCTCTCTGAGTGGTCATTTATCTTACTGCCGGAATGTCACCGTAGAGAGGACACGGCGATCTATGCAGGACCTGCGTACACCAGGACCTTCTGCCAAGGAACTGCCCCACTTAGGGAAGTTTACAGAGACAGACAGGGGGAGGGTGCTCTGTGTAGGCCATCAAAACACAGGAGTCTGATTAGTCTGGTGTGCTAATAAATGCGGACTAATTAAGATGCCTGATCGAGTTGTAAAGAAGAATAAAGCTGAACGAGCAACATAAGATAAGGGACAAAATCCAGGAAAGAAACAGATTTGTCGAGCCAGGGGATAAAACATAAAATGCAACTGCAGACTGCCAGTAGTGGACAATCTCAAAGCACCAATCAGAAAGGAGAAGCAGCATCCCAATAGCAGAAGCCCTATCACAGACAAGATAAACAAGATAAGCCAAACACAAAGCCCCAGTCGCAAGCAAGACAAGAGCCCCAATTACAAAGTCCGGCTCACAGACAAGACCAGCACAGGCATGAGAGGAGATGTGCTGATTTCAGTCAAGAAACATCCACAGATGAAGGCAAACATCTGAAAGTGGGAGTGATCATGTAAGAGAGCTGGGAGTGTGTCAGTACCTTGTTCTTGTCCATTGTGAGCTGCCGGAAGTGTAGCCATCCCTCTTTGGAAGAATCGCTGAATATGTCTGAGGAAGAATCTCTCCTGGACCCGGAATCTTCAGAGGACTTGTACCCATCCAGAGCCTTAGCCTAAGAAACAGCAGCTTACATACCAAGTACACACACAAACTGCCCAACAATGGTCACATACAGCAAACAAGTTTGAAGAGGGTTTTGGCCATTAATTGGCATCTACATGCTGCCCTAAACAGTGCCAGGCCTGGACTCAGTCAGTCATGGGGCTGACCTGTAGGCTGTACCAGTGCCAAGCCCATCTGTGCCCTAAATACCAGTACAGGAACGGAGGAGACAGGAACACTACCTTCTTGAGGCCTCTGAAAGCAGGAATGTGTTTGCTAGAGGACCGCCTGGCAGAGGGAGACAAAACGAGGATGGTCAGGGTTAAAATAAGCCATGCCGGGGGGACCAAGGGGAGCGACTGAGGAAGAAGCAGCAGGCGCACGGTGCCGGGGGACTTACGGCCGCCCCTCTTCCCTGTAGTTGTCCAGACCCTCATCAAAGGACTTGGACCGCTCCGTTTTGCTGCCAGACTGCTCCTGGATGTTTCTGAGTGAATCTTTGGGGGCAGAGAGACAACAGGGGTGACATGGGCAATATCTCAGTCTCAACCGTAGCAAGGTCTTGTCATGGGGGGTCATACCTTGGTCGTGGGACAGCTGGCGTCGCATGAGCGGAGACGGGGTGGCCGGGCTTGGTGAGGTCGACGGCGAGGGGACGCATATGACAGCGGAAGCTGGAATGTGTGCGGCACCATGGTCGGCAGTGGGGCTGGAGGGTTCATCTGAAAACGTGCAACAGATGGGAGTCACATGTCGTGAGGCACCAACGCACAGAGGTGCAAAGAAGAAAACCACCGGGCCAAGAGCGTGAAGACAGAACTGGTACATCAGTACAGAATGTCACATCGATGTTCCGCTGCAAAGGAGTAACTGAAACTGGGATAAACTGGGAAAACTCAGAAGATAGCCATACAGCTATGTAAGGGTGGAGCCGTTAATCTGCATTCTGACACTGGGCCACACAAAACAGACTGCTAAATAATTGGTTAAACAAACATGCCTGCCGTCTCCCAACCCTCAATAGATCAAACCATCCCAGACATCAGGTGATAGGTGGAGCCAAGCTGCCAAGAACGGGTCCAAAGTTCGCCTGCAAGTCAGGTGATGATTCAGGCATGCTGCCTACATAAAAATCCAGGCAGCACCTTTTTATTCTGGCCCAATTCAGAAACTCAAACGGAGCAGCGGAAAAAACAGCCTTTACTATGACCTGGAGCGGCAGGAATTAAACGCGTGACACCGTTAGCAAGCAGCTTACGGCAGCAACTAAACAAAAGTTCAACGTGCAAACAGAAGCTCCCGGGGGCCCAGTCACGAGGGCCGACCATCAGCAGGGACGGGTTTTTTTGGAAACGTCCCCTTTTCCAAGAGAAGGGAAAGTTCTGGGTTGCGTGTCCCATTCGGAGGAGTATCTGAGACTCTGTGCCGCTGAGGGGGTTTGTGGCTATAATTAAAGTAGCTGCCCTAGATCCCCCCCATTGCTCGTACTGGAAAGAGGTAGGAGTCCAGGCGAGCGCCACCGCAGTCCACATGCTCATCCAGCCGGGTACTGCAGGAACTTGATACCCACATCACCTCTGCAGCCATACCCTTTCCAGGATCGACCAGGTTGCTATGTTGGCGCTCTCTGCCTTATCCCCTTAAGTTATTACAATGTGTTTGAATTTCATTACCTTGCACTTTGACCCAAAGTCAATCAATTTCACTTATGTATTCATCTTTATATGCTACTGGAATAACTCAGGTTAAGTGCATTCCAGAATGGTACTTCATCAATGTCCATGCACCCAGCATTCAGCCATCAGGTTCTAACTGGAGGGAGGCTGGGAGTTGTGGCTCTGAACTTGCGTTGACTCCCATGGGGGCCTGTCGCGAGTAACAGTCACATTCCTTTTTGAAGTTTCGCCCGCATTGCCACTCAGACGTACAGCCAGAGTGCAGGATGAATTTCACACGCCCACATACATCTCCACTGCTCGGTCCTAAGAAACAGGGCCGCCACAAGCGCCGGCGCACTTTACGCCCTCAGAAACTGGTGCCTGCCTCTGCCCACATATCATACGGTCCTGATGACCCAGATGCTGCCTTGACCTGAGAAACGGCTATGTTCATCCAGAGTTTGCGCCTGAAGAAAAGAAAAACTGGCTTGACCTTCAAACTGCTTACTGGACCAAAAACAGAAAGGGCAGGAGCACAGAGATGCCCCCACAAGGAGTGCCAGGGACTGGCCACTGAGCCTGGAGTGGAGGAAAGATCTCCAATGATTCCAATCTACCACTAGGTGCAGCTGGCAACCTCTAGGTGGCACTGATTAAAATGCTGCCAATTGGATACCAAGCATCAGCAAAAGCTTCTCTTGTTAACACATCATGGATCATCTGACATCTACTGCTGAAGAGGCCATTATCAACCTGAATGGCTTTGAGGAAGCACAGGGCCACATTCATATCACCATCACACCCCTTATTAGGTTTCATTCATGGCTCCAGTGGTTCCCAGATCATGCTTTCCTCTATGCTTGTGTGTCACGACCTATGATTCCCTTAATGGAATACAATATGGGGTTTGCATTTAAATTCTTCTAGGGCTTTTGGGGTTTTGAGTTTAACTTAATCCAAAAAAAGACCAGAACAGCGCACAGAGTTTGTCATCAACACCCTAGACGAAACCCTCACGTCACTGGTCAAAGATGACAGCTGAATAAGTCTGCAATTTTTAGCACTTTTCCTAAATTATAGCTGAATCAAGGCCCCAGTGGTTAATATAAACTAACTCGACCACACACCCTTCAGATGACTGGAATGTCGGTGATCTTGGATCAAGTGATGGGATCAGATAAAAAACTTAATCACATCCCTCACTGGTGATAAAACCCGAAAAACAAACCAAAAACCGCACAGCCACTGGTAACAGCTATTAATAGTTAAAACTGAAATGATATGCTGTAGCTGTAGACAAGCTTTAATTTGGAACAGTCCGCTTAGATGGTGATGTTAAGACTGCCATGACAGACTGTGTAAGGCAGGGGTGGGGAACCTGATCCATGGAGTGGCCGGTAGGGGTGCAGGTTTTTGGGATGACCTCTCAATCAGCCAATAATAAAGCAGTGGATCTCAATTCTAGTCCTGGGGGCCCAAAAACCTGCACCCACACTGGCCCTCCATGGATCAGGTTCCCCACCCCTGGTGTAAGGCCATGCTAGAAAAGTCCTTTAGCTCATTTTTCCACAGTCTTTTTGGGCTGTGACTAAAAGGACACGTGTGCCAAGCCACCCACAACAGAACCTCCCCTGCAGTGTTTGTACTTTTACCTAGTACCTTGATCCTGACCCCTAACATCCACCATCAGTTTCCCGTTCACGGGTCCACTTACCAGCTACTTTCCTCAGTCATGCTGCCATCTACCAATCATTCCTTAAAACTACCCCACACCACGCTGTTCCACAGTTTCCATGACGACCAACACATACCTATGAAGGGAATGGCGTCGAGTGACTTCTCGAGGCTGCTGGAGCCACTCTGGTACTGCTGCTCGTCCAGCCTCTTCAGCTGGACCTCCCGCCTGGCGTCATTGGGTAGCCAGCAGGTGACGCCGGCCACCGCGTCGCCATCCGGCTCGTTCACCGCTAAGAGGTAGGAATGATGTCGGAGGGGCTGCACTGCAGGTCTCCCCGAGGCCGGCTTCTCCCTCAAGACCACTGGGTCCAGCGCTCCCTCCGCAGCTAGGGTCTGTGGGGGCCTGACCATGTCCGGCAGTCCAGACAGTGCGAAGTGGGGGGTGCCATTGCTGGAGGGGGCGTGGCCAGGTGGCTGCCTAAGTGCTGGGGACTTCGAGGAGACTGAGCAGGAGGCAGTCCTGGATCCAAGCTCTGGTTCCCTTCCTGGAACCCTCAGGCTCTCAGTGCGGGACCGCTGCTGGCCAGGGTGGCCCAAGACACCAGCCACAATTGCTCTCGGTATGGCTGAGCCCCTCTCGGCCAGCCAGGGCGTCCTGTCCACGACGGAGGACAAGAGGGGTTCCGAGCCTTTAGGGAAGTGCGGCACCATGGGAACCTGGCGAAAACTGCTCCCTGAGTAGGCGGTGGGAGGCCTGTGAACAGGAACGCGCATGGAGAGAGAGGACCTTCCCACCCGGCCCCCTTCAGGGTACTGCATCTTCATCTCCTCCGCGACCACTCTGCCATAGCCCCGCCGCTCCATTGGCTCTAGGAAGTCGAAGGAACGTGTCCTGGCCTTGGGCTCCCCCTGTTGGCCAGAGGGGAAGCCATCCTGGGAGGCGCTACGTGGCCAGTTGCCTGTGCGAGCAGCGAGCTCGGCTGCACCCAGGCGGTCCTGCGATACACTACGTGGGGGGTGCACCCCAGGAGGGCCCGGGTACGCCCGGTCATGGGACGTGCTTCGACGCCGGATCCCTTGCCCGCGTGGCGCCGGCTGCGGCCGCTCGCCAGGGCCCCGGGAGGCCGCTCGCATGCAGTCCAGCCGCTCCTGGATGGTCCGTGAGCCATAGGCATGCAGCCGCTTGTGGTCAATATACTCTTTGTAAGTTTTGTAGGTCCGCCAGTCGATGTTCTGGTGTGAGGCAGAGGAGATGGAGGAACGAGCCTGGGGGGCGTATGCATTGAGATGCGGAGAAAAAGGGTCAGCATGTCCGTCTGGTCGTCCAGGGTAACTGGCAAGACCTCCAGCAGGAAGATCGGTCCTCCGGCAAGGCGCAAACTGACTTGCCGGAGATGACATCGGCAGGGGCCGGGGGTTATTCGGGGCGGGGTCCAGGGCAGATGGGCAGAACTCCGTCCTGTGAGATGGACCCAGGTGGCCTGCACGTGTGCCATGGCTCGCGGGGTCAGTCTTGGTGCTCTGTAGGGTCGGTGGGGGGACTGTGACTTCCCTGCGGTAGCCCAGGTCCAGCTGGGTGTCTGGAGATGACCCCAAAGGTACCCCCTGGCCCACACTGGTGTCCGGAGCCTGGGCCATGGCTGGGACTCTAGTGTCTATGCGGGGGTAGCATGCGAGCGGGGGGTCGGGGATCTGGTGGGCGTGTCCGCTGTATGCATCGCTGCCTTTCAGGTATGCGTCCTGCGAGTACGCCTGGAATGGAGGGAACATCCGTAAGCCCCATGGACCTGACGCAGAGCGCAGATTTCATCAAACAAACACGAGCCGTGTTGGGAGATGGCGGCACGTCACGACCACACAGTGAAACGAACACACTGTCGATTCAAAATGTAAATAAAACAAGCGTGAACTGTGCCTGACACAGTTACTTCTCACAGCCAGGACAGCAGACCTTCTACAGGAATATTGATTTCCAATGAAGAAGCAACAAGCTTCGCTTGCTGCTACAGTAGGCGGTATTGGGTGACCATTTCCAACCGAGGAAGCAACAGGCTCCCTCCCCACCGTCGGACCACATACCTGCCTTGCCAGGGCTTGGGTCCGCAGGCATACGAAAGGTGTGAGGGCTGACCGGCCAGCGCCGAGAGCCACACTGGCAAAAGACACTTCGGTAATCATCCCAGGCCAGACTCACGTTAATGCCAAGCGCATAATTCACAAAAACAAACAGAATGCCGTTCCAAACGGAGGCAGAATTTCCCCGGGCTTTGGCTGCTGCGTCTAATCGCCCTGTGCCACCGATACAAGCCTGCCCGCTTATCGGGCTGCCGGCGTTAGACCCGCCTTGGAGCTACCCCTTCATCCCTAGCAAGATCTGAGGGCAAAGGACAGAAGGCAAGAGCCAAAAGAAAGAAATAATAAACGGGCGAGGCGGACCCGCCCATGCCGAACGCTCGTGTCGGCCGTAAAACAGGTGGTAGGGACAGAGGCGTGAGGCAGACAGACGTGAGGGGAACACAGAGACGAACAGATAGATAGACGTAGACGGGGAACACGGAACGGGGAAGGAGCGCGGCGGCACCCATGTCGCCGTTCCGCTTGTTTCTCTTACCAGAGCCAGACGGACATCGCTGGGAAACTGCGGCGCGGCCAAAGGTGTAGAGGACAGGAGAGAAAGAGAGGAGACAGAATGAAGCGAGGCACAGCAGCAGCTTATCCTGCCATCCTGTCGCTGGTACAACAAGTGAAAAGGCGTTTGTGACACAGCTGCTGCAAGGGGGTGGGGGGCAGTGCCGGGAGAGACACTGCGCTACTGCCGTTACCAGCAGAGGACCCACGACTCTGCGCCTGATGCCTGCGCCCCGCGGTCAGTCCTGGGCGCCATCACTCTGCATCTATGTCCAGAGCAGAGTTCTCCCACGCTCACGGATGCTTTCCCGGCTGCTCGCCCCTCCCCCTCCTCCCTCTCTCTCTCTCCCTCTCACTCCCCTCACCACTGAGATGACGAAGGCAGCTGCTTGATTATACATTCAGCTCAGATGGCACCCCCCCCCCCTTTTTCTCCCTACCC
>JAODKN010000079.1:5824554-5843758 GCA_026774425.1 Petrocephalus zakoni
TTAGACTTAATTCACTAAAACACAGAATGTGTAAACCAGGTGTTAAAATTTTTTGGAATTTTGTTGTGTATAAACCACTATAAACGGCACCCCCGGGGGGTGCTTGCCCCCCCCCCCCCCCCCGATATCAGGCAGGAATAAAGCCATGCCTCCTCCACAAACATCTGGCCAGATCGCGTGGGCCCGGGGCTCTGACGGACTCTACGGCGTCCTCAGCGAGTCCCAGACGCTATGGGAGGAGCTGTGACTTTCCCAGCGCCATGCAGACAAAGCGCTTCATCTCTCGCCCCAAAGATCGCAAGAAATCACATGTTTTGTGTTGAGCCGCATAACAAGAGCATAATTATAAATGATCATTATTATAAAGCCTGAAATCTCACAGGCACCGTCTATTTAAACTTTAAATGGCAACAATCCGAGGTCATTTAGAGTGAAATTCCACATCAAAGTAACGGGCGGCACTTCCCCTATTTCTCACTGGGCAGAATCGACACAAACAGCTGCCCTGCCATCAAAGAGAAAAGCTTCACACGGACTCAGCTCCCAAACGCCGTGGAAGAGCGGAGTCCCGACAGGGGAAAAGAGAAAAGTAGAACCGCCTCAATCAAAACTTCCTTTGACACGTTACGTGTTTAGATTGCTTCCCGCTGGGCATCCGGCACATATACCGAGCACAGGATTGCAAAACAAAAACTCTGAGACATGTGTTTTCCTTTCCAGTTTTTTTGCTTTTTTTGGGGGGGGGGGGCAGATGAGCCAAATGAGTTTCATGGGTGGGGTGCCCATTCGGTCTACAAACTACAGGTCACACCGTATAATGCAGCCACAAAGCTGGCAAGGGCCACATAAAATATTAAGAGGAAGACTGTCAGGATTCCTACAGGGGGCGCTAATCTGCCGAGCGAAGACAACCCTATGGACCACACAGGGTTCAGCACGCCCTCCGAAAGGGTGCTCCTATAGGTCGAAAAAGAGGAATAAAAATGTAGCAATTCTGCTATATCTGTAAACGGAGCTGGGAATTTCCCACGTTCCAGTTAATGTGGCCGAGGGGGGACTTTTTGCAGGAGTTTCCCGAACGGGCTGACACGCATCGCTTGGAGGCAGCCAGGTGAGCACAGCGGGAACCGTGTGCAGCTCCCAGTTCGGCCCGAGCAGCCACAGGGAAGCAGAACTGCGACCGTCCGGACGGCCACCAGGAAGCAGAGTTAAAAACAGCTGCAGCCTTTGCTACATTTTTCTGGGCCTTTATTCAAAGCGCTAGGGACTCTCTGTAACCATGGAAACCAACGTCTCTGACCCAGAACGTATTCCGGCCCTTAAACAGCTTTGCCGGATCTGGATGCAGGCTCCACGCATGCCAAGTGAGGAATTTGCCCCCGGGTCTGGGGGACTGTCACTTAACCCCTTCCTCACTGTAATTAATCTCAAACTGACCGTATGGTCATGTGGATCTTTAATTTACCATCTTTAATTTAACCGCCGCGTAATAAATGGCCCATAAATTTGGTGCGGGGGGGTAGGGGGGGCTACCCGGCAGGGCAGCTGATTCAGAGAGTCAGCTTGCTTAACCAAACCGAATCAGTGTTAGAAGCCTTTGCAAGGCTAAATCTAAGGGCTACACCACATCCCAGGGTCTGTATGGAGAAGCTAAGGTCAGGGAGTTCCAGATGCGAGGATTTAGTGTGCATTTCTGGAGAACCTTGATAAGGACCCCCACTTCCCAAAAAACTGAGATGGTAGATTTTTTCCAGAGTATGAAATCTGTTGTTCACATCATAATGAAAATGTTATTAATATGAATTAATAATATACTTACATCCACCCATTTTCTATGCCTACTTGTCCTATGTAGGTCGCGGGAGTCCAGAGTGGCACTGGACGATATATCGCTAAAACACTGTCATAAACATTCGGATAATCAATTCGAATATCGTCAGTATCGCAATGAAGCCGGAATGCTTGTTTTCTTTATTTTTCATAAAAACTGCAAACCATCTGTCATATTTGACCTTTTACTACATGTGAATCTTTGAATACAGTGGTAAATACTTGTGAAAAACCTCAATATTGTGAGGATACCATTTTTAGACCCAGGCTGAGCCTATCCCACAAGCTACAGGCTCAAGGAACACTGATGTGAAGTTAAAACCAATCCCGGATCGCATCTCATGCACACCGCGGGAAGGGAACAAGTGAGGTCTGTTGTCATGGTTAAGCCGTTTGACCCCAGGCGGCCATGAACCTCCGCCATCCAACCAGTACCAGGCATACTAGTCAGGTACACTTTACTGGGCAAGTTACACATCTCTAAAACTTAAATCTGGGGTCATAACTGACCGAGCATAGTGATTGAGAATTAAGAACCTGGAGGGATAGTGCTTTGTTGTACTATCGAGCGCTGCACCAGAACAGCTAAAGTTTCTCCATGTGTAGTACAGGTAACAAGTAGTAAATCAGTTGGGATGAGAAGTCTCAGTCAGCCAACTAAAGGTAAACTGGTAAAGCGAGGTCAAACGTCCGGCTCCTTTGTGTTTGCATTACACACTCAGCTCACAGTAGAATGTACGCCGATTTCGCAATGTCTAAGCGGATCACAAAGTCCAGAAAGAGCACCCATTCGCCTGAAACACACACAAATGTGGGCCGGCCGGCCCATCCCCCACTGCAATCGCGTCATGCATCTCTGACCAGCCTTTCACTCCCTGTGAAACCAAACACCCACCCGGCACTACGGCCAAGCGATGACGGTAACCCAATCGTTACTGGCATCAATTTAAAAATGACTGGTCAGAAGGACGGGAGCCGGCTTACCTCGACGGACACCATCTTCATCCTGAAAGGAGGAGGAAGAATGAAGTGAGAATTCTGTTTTTTCCCTTTATAAGCCAGCAAACAGTCATGATTAGACAGGATTCAGCCAGACACACAGAACCTGCAGACAGCACACCCTCCCCAAAAGGGGTCTACCAATGGCTCTATACGTCTGCATGAGTAGCAAGAGGCAGCAGACAGGAACGGGCCAAACCGAAATGCATTCAGAAACCTCAGCAACAGGTTCAGATTGCTCTCCTGGTTTGTGGAGCTCCCTGTATCCCTGGAAGTCCCAGGTGAATTACTCCAACGTCTGGCCATGAGAGGCTAGAAGCCCTATAATGCGATTTACAGTCTGATGTTTCCGGCAGTATTAGGCCACCCGGACTGTGTTACTGTGGTCAGACTCCGCCTGCTGTGCCCCTGTGTATGACCCCGACCGCAGGCTTAAGAAAAAGATGCATTAATAACCACAGGCAAGATCTGCGGCCTTTATTGCATTCCAAGAATAAAACCCAATGGTCCCATCAAAGGGCTTTCAGCACTACATATCCCCTGATTCCTCAGCAGTCTGCACAACATCCCTTAAAACTGGCCCAGTGTGCAGTCAGAGGGTTTTAACCAGATTAGGCAGCTGTGCAGTGGCAGTCATGTGACCCCCCCCCACCCAAGCCCCGCCCACAGCTGAGCATGCTCACCTTGAGGGAGGAGCTAACGGCAGACTCTGGTGGGTAGACGATAAAGTGCCTCAGTGTGAAGCCGAAGCCTTGTGGGGTGCGTGCCAGACGGATGGTGGTGGGCCCCCCCCACGAAAAGGGCTCCTCCTCTCCAGGGGGCACGGCCAATGCCGGGGATGCCAACTCCACCTGTCACAGGTGGAAGTCAACAGTCAGTAAGCCTGCCCAAGATATTACATTACAGGCATGTATGTGACTATTAATCACATAACATTACATAGATGAATCAGCATGCACAGAGCGCTGTGTGCACTCCCACATAGGCATGTGAGTGTGTCTCAGGGTTAGGATCGCGATGACATCCCATTAGACACTAAAACAGTCCATCTTAACAGGAATTGGGATGGGTGCTTAACCAGCCTGTAGGGGGTTGACATTACCTCCAGCATGTGAATCCTGCATGGAGTTCAGTATGTAACAGTATTAGGACGACTTGCAGCCCTCTGTGACTCCCCTGAATTTTACCGAGTATACTGGATATGCTGGTAACTGCGAAAACAGTGACTCACATGGACGCAGCTGGGTCATCCCACACACAAGCATATACAATCACACAACCCAGCTCAAACACACACACACACACACACACACACACACACACACACACACACACACTTTCCTACACAAATGGGCTGAACACAATAATAATAATAATAATAATAATAATGTACAGGGCTCTCATGCCACCTGATTCTTCTCCTACCCTAGAAAGAAATCATTTAAAAATGAGTGAGAAAGGTTCTTCAGATCACCTCCCATTTCCCGCCCTCCTGAGACAGTAAGCCGGGCCCCCCCACCAGGAGCCGGTGAGCTCACTCTGTCCCAGGGATCTAAGCCAGCGTCGCCGAGCAACAAGGCACGGGAAACCAGGGGGCCCGGGAAGGCCTCGCATCCTCACGCAGCCAATGAGAAGCCATCAGACTACTGACTGCTTCACTGTGATGAAGCCGGCCAGTAAGAGGTACCTCCATTTTCTTCCTACTGGTCTTTGATCAGAGAAGTTTAAAAAGAATGACGTGATGTGCTTCTGAGCCGATCTCAGTGTAACCACGGGCCCAGTCCCGGAAGCCACATAAACATCTGATGCCAGTGGGACGAGTGGGAGAAGCTTCGTGGAGGTCGACCACAGCCGTGCTGGTCACTCTCCACTGGCCACACGTCCTCAAAGGCCAGCAAAACACCCCGCCCCACCACCACATTACACACAAGAGCCATGAGGACAGAAGCCTTCCGCCATGAACGACATTTACTCGGCAAGACGAGTACCAAACTAGTAACCTCGATACCATTAGCGACAAGCCGCGCCTCTTGAAGGTGATTATTTCAGAATGGAAATAATAAAGTGGAGAGAGCAGAGAGCTGGGCGCTGCCCGTGTCCCTCTGGGAGCCCGCGGCAGCCTGGCGCACTATGAATGCCACGCCCAGCCCACGCGGCTCCCTTTGTCACCATTGTCTCTGGGATAAGCGACGGAATCCCCGGCGGAGGGAAAGTGCGCCGTCACCACGACAACGGGGGACAGGGAGTGGGGGCACGGCCCTCTGAGTGCCCCCCCCCCACCATAACCCCCTCACATGGAGGCCCTCCGCTCCTCCACCATCTGCTCCTCAGAAGTAGAACCTCACAAACTCCTTGAAACTCCTCGTTTGAGATTGGCGTCCAGGAGAGGAGTAACTAGTCACTGATATAGGCGTACCGCTATGGAGGAGAGCAGCTTAACACCAACTCAAACAAACGGCATCGATTTCCCATCATTTGTGCCTTCAAAGAAGGGCGTCAGCAGATAGGGTGCGCCAGGGAGGCCCAGCATGACCACGTGGCATTCGGCCAGGCCACTCCAGCCATAAGGTGGGCTGTGCTGAGGTGAGGGTGGCTGGCTTTGGCCGGTGCAAGGGGAAATGGGAGCTCAATATGCTCGCTGGGACCACAGACAGAAAACAGTGACGCGGTGATGGTGGAAACCTCACAGCAGGCTGACACTTTACTACCACGATTAGTCGAAGCAGTTGACGCAGCATCAACTTCAATATTTTCAAACAAAGCACTGTTCGTTTTTTTTTTTTTTTATTATAAATTTTACCAAAAATTACCTTTTTATTTCTAAAACACTTCAGTTCATTATAAGGAATTTATTTCTTTAATATCACTACGCAATTATGGGCTTAGTTCAAATTATCAAAAAACAAAAAGGCACTTGTGTTGCATGGAATACTGAAAAGATACCGCGATACAGTATTTTTTAAGCTTGGTACACTAACCATCGAATCAGAACCATGGCCTTAATAAGTCTGAACCACTGCCGAAACTCAAATTACCCAAAGCCAGAACTGCACTCATCAAACTATGTAGCATATAGCTACAGCAAACTAGCAAATTAGATTTATCTGCTGTAAGTGTTCTGCATAAAAAGACATGAGGCTACTAAGCAAGTTCTCCCTTACTTCAAGTCAGTGATTTATGCAAGAGATTTTATAATATAGCACGATCTTATAATATAGCAAACAGGCCAAGTTAACATCACCAAACTAGCATCTGTACAGGCTGTACTGCGCTGTGTTTTAAGCAGTTAAATAATCAAGCATAATGAGCCGATGCTCAGTAAACAGATACAGATAGGGAGGCTTCTGTATCCTTCACGGGTGCCTATATTATATTACCAGCTCATGATTTTTCACAGTGTAATGGTGATGAGTATTATAAATTCAGAAATACATTTTACAGTTTTGCATCCTTTTTTTTTTTTTTAAAAGGATTGTCATTGTTGACACACCACAGCACACAGTGTACAACAACGAAATGTGTCCTCTGCATTAAACCCATGTGACATTCCACACCTGGGGAGCAGTGCTCGGGAGCAGTACCTTGCTCAGGGTACTTCTGCGGTGCTAGCAGGTCAGGGACTCAAACGTACCACAGCCTTATTACACAGCCACGTCCCTGACCGTAACGCCACCACTACCCCGTGATTTTTCACTGCATTCTTATTTGCTTATTCTTTGTTATTCTAGTTATTGTTATTCTTCAGTGCAGCACCTTCTCAAAATCCATATAACAAATCGCATCTAGTGTAATGTTTATATTGTCCATCGTGTTATATGTAAAGATTAGCCGACGAATCGTCAGATTAAGTCAATTACTTGATTATTGATATCAATCAATAGTGACAGCCACACACCAAACTCAAGCTCCCTACCCACCTGACTCAAAGTGTCAAATACACAGAATTCCTGCTTCATCCCCAAAGACAGATGATAGAGGACCTTCACAAAACCCCTCCTGCCAGTGTCTGTGAACGAACTGCACAAAAATCAAGCAAAGATCTGTGCGAGTGATGGAACATGGGCAATTCTGGTACGGTCACCTTCACCCGCTGTACCCGCACCTTAAAATCATGAGACATTTCTCATTGAAGAAGTCATTTTTCCTCGGGTAAAGAAACCTTCAGGCTTTATGGGAAACTCCAAGGGAACACGGCAGTGTAGTCGCAGCGTGAAAATAAATGGCCATGCTTTGACCCTACACATCATAGAGATCTCCACCCAGTTGTTCTAAAGAACGCCAACCTGCTAAGGGGGCTGGTGGGGGGGGGGGGATTCCCCTGTACAACTTCCCAGAGCGATCCTGGCAATATGTCCTACAAAACAGGAACTGAGGCTCAGCCGTTTGGAGGTGCGTGAGGAAGCCGGGACTGTAGAAGTCATCAACTTCCAAAGATCCATATTGGCTTCCAAATTATCCCATTGAAGAACAAAACAAACACTGCTTGACTCAAGTCAAGTTAAGTGCACTTTATCGTCATGTCATCCACATACAGGTGTACAGCAGTGGCACTAAATAACATTCCTCCTCCACAATGGTGCAACATAAAAACAGCAGTGACGGGGGGGGAAGGGGTTTCACAATACTTGCAATACGTGCAAAACAGGGTGGGCAGGACATCAAGGTTTATAAAGATAACAGTACAGTACAATGTGTGCATAAAAAAAATAACATAATCTGATGCAATAGATAATTTGGAGGCAAAAACGAGAACTTTTATGTTCAGCCACAGAGTGCAATGGACAGGACCGGAGTAATCAGAGAAGCATAAGGCTTCCAGGAGAAGGAGGGCACAGCAGCAGGAGCACGCAAGTCAAAGACCAAACCGAGACCAAACGGGGACTCAGCGGGGTGAGGTCGCCTTACAGCAAGGCAATGTTCAGGCCCAAGTTTTAATATTGCCTTAAACCCTTTGGATCTAGTGTTTGGGCTGAACAACTGCACGGTGAACACCCTTACAGAAATTCACTATTTTGCGTCTAGTCTCCTAGAAGAGTTCTGCTCCGTCAGGGTTTCCTTTGACCCCTTACCGAGGACCAATACTAGGAACAGAAAACATGAAATGTGCCAAATTATAAAAATAAAAACCCTGCGCTTGGAGAGCCGGGGGAAAAAGCGAAATGTGGAGGAAAGCCTGGAATGAGGTTGAGAAACGAGACACTCGCCATCCTGACACCAGTCACAATGCCTGACGGGCATTAGCAAGCAGGGTGCTTCACCCCAGCCAATCTCACACTGTCACACCCCCCCTCCTCCCCCACCAATGCTGCACATGCCCCGGCTGGTAAAATTAGCTGCTTATCATACGGCCCTGAAACAAAAAACTGTTCAAACAGAAACGCTTGATCATTATGGGGTGTGACCTCGCCTCGTGTCTGGAACTGGCGTTGGCGGCCTGGCGTGCAAATCACAGGGCCTGGTGGCTGGGAGGTGGGGCAGGACCAAAACGAGGCTGTCGCATGGACAAGTAGAGGGACGGGGGCTTTGGAATGCCTGGCGCATGGAAACAGCCCTTTGGGGGCTCCTGAGAACTCAAATGAAGCAGAACCAGAAGCACCCTCACCGACCCCCCCACCCCATCCCCGGGCTTCTCACTCACTCCCACAAGCTTTAGGCACATAAACCCAAGATGCTCAGTATGTGCTGGAAGACGGGGGGGTTGGGGGGGGTTAAATCTGAAAATGCCCACGGGACCCAAATCGATGGCGCAGCAAGGCGATGGTCAGAGCCTCTGTGCAAATCCGGGGGTTGTTTTCAAAACAATTTACCCCGGATGTAGGTCGACGTTGATTATACGCTCAAGCACCAAAACTGGGCCGACATGTCGATTCCTATCCCCCTGTGTTTACTTAAGAGAACTCCCTGGAAACGTCTGATATTTATTCTCCATCTATAATTCATGACGATACGCTGACCGCAGAAGCCGATAACATGCCCGCTGCCGATGTCCTCCGCATTCAACAAAGCAGAAAGGCATCACAAGCACACAGGCATGACCGTGCCCGAGGCTGGGGGGGCAGGGCTTGGGGGAGATTGGCCAGGTGGCACCCCAGGCCATTCTGCAGCTAGAAAAGGCGATGGACGGCCGTGCATGTTTGTGAAACACTCCTCCCTGGAAACTGGGCGTCTTTGTTCATGTAAGTACAGCCCAGGGCACGTTTTGCTGCAGCACCTCCACCCCAATGCGGAGCGCCAAGGGGCGTGGCCTTCTCACGCACACGCACGCCTCGCAGCACTACACCCGGCTATAATCGCACACCAAAGCCACCTTCCAGCTGCGATTCGGCGGTCCCCGAGCCAGGGCCCGGGTGACCCAACTGCGAAGAGGGGGGACAGCTTCCCCACAAAGACTCAGACATCCACTCAGGGCTTTCGTGGACGGTCGACGGAGTGCCGGGAATGAGCACAGTGCCAGAGAGGAAAGATCTTCCCCTTCACTGCCCTGCTAACTCCCCCCAGTCAACCCCCAGACTTGGCCTTCCCCAGCATTCCTCAGGCATTAGTGATATGAGCCCAGGGTGGACAGTGGCTGATTTATGGCAAGCTGTTCTGCAGCGACGGCTTTTGTACAGTCCCCGCGAGCCCGACGCCCCACCCTAGGCCAGTTCATTCCAGCCGCACGCCGCCAGCCATGCAGCCGACATTTTCGGCCGTCCCTTCGAAACAGAAGAGCGACCACGCAGATGAGCATTGAGTAGAACATGGAAAGGGCACTCAGGGAAAACTCAGAAAGTACAACTGATGTTGATTTGACTTCCAATGGTGACCAGTTTCACAGCTGCTCTATTTCCCCCCACACACCAGCCAGACTACACATCAGTGCTCTGATTTTTCAGAGGAGCATAGGCAGAGACCCAAAGGTGCTCTGATTTGTTCCTGTAGTCCAAGGCTCATAGTTCAAGCGACGTGTTGACTCAATTGGGTAAGCTAGCTTTTGGCTATTGCAGGAACCTCCAAAACACTTCCAGGCCATCTGCACACATGGGCAAGACAGACCGCCAGTTCAGCACAGGTCATCATTCAGGTCAGAGCAGGGTTCTGCAGAGTTGTTGCCCCCCCCCCCATTCCCAATCACACTTACAGAATAGACAGACTAGATACAGGCATCCCAAGATGACCTGGGTTTCTGATGAGACACTTGATGAGAAAAGTGAGCTTACTTCTTGATGCTGGTGGTGAACATACAATCTTCTGTTATTTAGACCTCACAATTAAAGGAGGAAGTGAGATGAGAGCTATTAAAACATGAAGCTACATGAGATCATGCCAGGAAATAAATAAATCCTTGCCCAGACCTAACATACGTCTGTCGGTATCCATTAACGATATGGCACCTTGAGTTAGAGTCACCTGCCCTTTTGATAAAAGAGCAGAGCGACCCATGTGACTGCAAAAATCAAAGAGCTTGGATCACGTCGGCCCTGGCAGGTTTTCTGGGGCTTACCAAGCAGCCGCGGAGCCACTCGGTCTGCTGCCAAACAAACAGCCATTGACTTGGCTCAAGTCCACTTGCCTGTGTGAACCCAGCATGTGCAAATGAGGAGCAATGAGAAGCACGGGGCTTCCCGACTGACAATTGTGCCGGGCCAATTGGAATGCTGGCACACCGGGGAGATCCCGAAGGCCCGCCTCCACAGTGGTGAGTCTGCACAGTCTTGTCGGGCACCGTGGAGATGAGAATATTCTTCAGTTAAGCAGCTAAAAAGAGGTTTGAAGTCTAGCAAAGAGAAATCCAAATCAAAGCATTCGACTCGGCAAGGGATGCTCATACCAGAGTCCATGGCCCCTGCTCGTCTGGCGCAAGCCTCGCTGGCTAAGAAAACTCTGAAGCGAATGCTTACAAACACGTGGTCCTCTTCTCCACTTGAGCTCCAAAACAAAGTTCTCTGCTAGTTGGGGAATTCCACACGTCTACGTCAATGTCCGCCAAACATTAACTTACATCAAAACAACAAAAAGCCAAAAAGAAGCCAAACGGGCAAAAAAAAAAAAACAAAGCAAGCAAGAGGATTGAGAGGAGGAACCGAGAACCGAAATGAGCCCATAGCACAGCACCAGGAATTCTGGTGGGGGAGGCACAGTGGCTTATACCTCCAGGGTTGGGGCATGAAAAGTGCTGTGTGTGTGGAGCTTGTATGTTCTTCCCATGTCACATGAGTTTCCTCCTACAGGACAAAGATCTGCAGTTAGACTCACTAAATTCCCTGCAGCACCAAAGTGTGCATGTGCCCATGAAGATCTACCCCTGCCTCCAGGCCCTCTTGCGATCCTGCCCAGGAGAGGTTGAAAGATGGATGGAATCCCTGATGCTCCACCTTGGTCTCTCAGTCACACTCTCCTGAGCTTCTCCTGAGTCACAGGGAAGGGCTAAGCTCCAAACACAAAGGGCTGCTGGAAATAAATTTATTGAAGCAAAACTGCCTGGGATTTGTCCGGAATTTCCACCCACATGTGGAAGCTCGAGGCAACATGGCTGGCAAAATACGATCAAGCCTGGGAGGGATCCGTGACTTCCTTCCACCCATTCGCCCACCTTGGGCTCATTGCCTTCAGAGAACATTTAATAACCAACTGAAAGCACCCCAGCAGTGAACAGCATGTTGCCCTGCATGTTGATTTAACCCCCTCCCCCCACCACCACCACCACCACCACCACCATATATTTGTAGACAAGAGCCCAGAAGAGCAGTCAGTGCCCTCCATTCAATAAGGAAAATGAGGAAACCACATAAGAGCAGCTCAAAAGCTACAGGGGCTAGACTGGGCAAGGAGCAGACTGAGAAAATGTGACTCCATGACCTATTGCTTAAAACTACAGCAGTCACTGCATTCTTGGAACATTGCCAGCCAAGCTAAAATCGAGACACATTCATCTTGTAAGAAACAAATAAAGTGCATCCAAAACACAGAGAGGAGAAGCGGCCAGATCCATTCGGTTCCCCCACACTGCTGCAAGTTTGGGATAGAGCCAGTCAAACTAAAACTTGAGACACATTCATCTTCTAACAAATCAAGAAACCAAACCCCAAAACACAGTCGGAGAGGAGAAGCACTGGGATCCATTCGGAATTCCCGCACTGCTGCAAGTGTGAGGGCGGGTCAGCAGGAAATTCTACAGCAGAGAGGCCTCATCTTTGGCAGGAATAGAGGCTTAAAAAACCCCAACAAACGACAGATGGACACAATATGCCATAACACTGACTTTTAAGTGGTTCACATTAACTATTCCTGCAACCTGCTTGTTTGCATGCAAAGCTAATGGGCATTTCAAGGTGACCACAGAATGTGTACATAGATACATAATACACATGCATACAGACACGCAGACACACACTGTGTCTTTCATACTTTGTCCCCAACTGCTGGAGAAAGCCTATAACAAAGTCCATCTGGAATACCACTTTTATGGAAGAGTACGCTAGCTATTTAAAGGTGCCCATATAACAGGAAGCACGTTAACAAACATCAGTTCAAATGTTCAGGGAGGAATTCACACCTTCTTTACTGGACCAGCTCCTAGCCTATGTGAGAGAAAACAGGAAACATCTCTCCTCCTTTCTCACCACCTTTTTGACTCTATGCTGGAAAAACACTGGATTCTACACAATTAGATGATTCTGTGTTGTTATGGCTGCATTTCTATGAGACCCAAAGAAGGGCCACTGGGTTCCACGTCAACTTTAAAGTCATTTGACAAAAGAGGGCTTGGGCACACTCCTGCTCTAAATGGAGCAGTTGCCCTAAAGCAACCAGAAGCCAGCCCTGCCCTGAATCTGACTGGGGGACCACCACTGGCATGCTTGCAGTCATTATAGTGATGCTACTTCATTCCATGATGTCAGGTGAGCCCTGTGCTGGCACTCTCAATAATGGTCCACTCAATGGCTGTTCGTCCAATAGCCTAAATAAACTGCTGATGTATACAAACTGCAGCATCTGTAAGCAAACTGCTAAAGCAAGGAAGTAAGGACGATCCAAAATCAAAACAGCTGTGTGTGTACATGTTTGTGAAGCATGTTGTAAAACATGTGCCCTAATGTGCTTCCAATAATCCACTACAGAGCGGGACCTAGGATTCCAGAAGATTCTGAAGAATCCCACCCAGAGAACGGCGACCACCAGGCAATGAAGCCCATGCTAGCCAAGAGCAAGAGGAGGGTCAATGTGGACTTGAACACACACATTCGGGAGAAGAACCAGCTAGTCATGAGAGCAGCTGGTAAAGGTTCCAATATTTTAAAAGAGGGAAAAAAAACAGATTTAGCCCAGGAAACTTATTCCATATTCGTCATCACTGGGGGTGTCAGGACTAAATTTACACTAGTCTGACCAGCCAGTTCTTCACCTCTGGTGCTACTTTTTTCCATTTCTTACAAAACCAGGTCCATTTTTAGTCTGTCCAAGTGAAATGGCAAAACAATGTTTTTCTTGGGAGCGAAAACAATGCATGCGTAAATATTGATATCCAGCCGAGAAATAACTGCAGCAACAGTGAGACGGGCACACCGTAGTGTCCAAACAGCACTCCAGGCACGCAAAATGGCCCATATGGCCAAACGCAAGACCAGGACTGTATCATCCTCAGGCATCACCCCCCCAAATGGCCTCACAAACACTGGGATGAGCAGGTGGTCAAGTTAGCGCCCCTGGGCTCCAAGTCACAGACCCAAATAACAGGATTCCCACTGCTCTGTGCACTATGAATTATGAATGTGTTTCTTTGAGGTCTTAACTATGGTCCTCACAGGCAGACTGTTAATTACTAATATATTCTAAACATTCCTTATTAGGACAGTACAATTATCTCATTTAGACATGTAATGAACGTATATCACATTTCACTATGAATTTATCCATAAAGTAATGCTACATGTGGACAACAAAACTTTTTAATAAACTCTGGTGTCATAAGGTTTTAACATGATTCTCTGTGCATTTTGCTATACTGAACCACGTTTAGTCAGTTGAACACACCTAAATGAACACAACCCAACCAGTCATCACATGGTTTGTGTAGGGCAACTGATCAGCACAATCTGCCCCAGTAATTTTGAGTACACAGTGGCTTGTGGCACCCAGTGGGCCTTTTTAAAAATTGGTTACTCCTTGCCCGGTCCTGTAGGTACTCCATTTAAGGGGTCATTTCACAATCCCTCTTACCTGGCCTTGCATTAACCGGCCGATGGATTAACAGGCCTGTTAAAATAAAATGATTTTTTTTATCCTGAGTTCATCTTTATATTATATGTATGCACTCCCTTCTTTCCTGGAAGGCGAGAGGGCTCCTACGCTTAGAGTGATTTCCCTTTATGAATGATATTCCTTTATGAATTTTCCACGAATAAATTTGTCTAGCTTGCGACGAGTATAGCAGAGTTCTTTTATTCGTTCTAGGAATAGGGTGGAGTGCCAAATCGTTGTTGAACGCACCCAGGCTACATTTCAGTTACTTGCTTTATAAAGGGGAGGGGGTAATAAAACGGCCCTAGAGTTAAGAAGAGTACGTCGGAGTACGTGGAACGAATAAAAGAATGCAACTTTTGTATGACTGACGCAAACATTCTTGGAATTTAAATTGCAGAAGGGGGGTGGAGTATTTTCTGATTTTTATTTTTAGCAAACCATTTCCCTCCCTTTAGGATGAGTACAAAATGTAAACAAATTGTAGTATCAATGGATACGCATCTTAAGGCGCTAAAGCGGTTGGATAAAGGTGAGTCCGACGCGAAGGTGTGTGCCGAAATGAAAATTATGTATGCGTCAGATTAACCGGCCAATACAGCTGCCGACAATGGGTCCAGTCCCGAGAATTGTACTGTAGCGACAATCATTACTCATTTCTGAACCCTTAAATCCTTCAAGTGTGGGCTTGTGTACGTATGTGTTCCATTCAGGGACTGAGATAGAAGGACAAAGGTGACCAAAGATTCTATGGTTTCTCCAGGTGTCCAGAGCGGGGCAGATTTTGGGGAGGGGGGGTTGTGGTACACACAAAGGCCATTCTCACTCTGAGATAGCCATGCATGACAGAGGGCTGTCAGTTTTGAGGGCCACAAACTAATTCACTGCTGCTAAAATTAAAGGGGGGGGGGGTTGAGGGGCAGGCCAGATCGAATCAAAGCTGACACTGCATAATTCCTTCATCAGATCATGCCCTCAGAGGGAGAGAGGGGGGAAAATCTGAACACTGACAGCACTGTTTCCATTCTGGAGGCTGCGTGGTTTGGGGCAAGGCTGGACCAAAAAACACAAAAAAGAAAAAAATCGCATCTATTAACACAATCAGTATCGGTGCACCAACTGGTTTGGCTTTGCATGTTCGGGGGGGTAAGAAGGGATGAGATCTGTGCTTCCAATCTGCTGACTGGCACAGGCCTACTGCAGCAGGCAAAATCTAGCCGAAGAGAAACGGGTACAAGCCAGGAAAATTCAAAACTCTAGTGAGTGTTTGGCACTGGACACTAGCGGAAGGGGTGATTTGGCCCGGGGTCCATGGGAGCGGGCTCTGCGTGGCCCCCACCCATCTGCCCGCCGGCCTGTCACCCCCATATGCCTGCCTATCCCCCCCTGGCTCGATGTCAGCTCCAGGACCTCCAAAAATCGCTTTAACAATGGCCGGACGTGCTCTGGAAAAGGACTGCCGGGGAACCCACCCAGAATTGTGCTCGGCTGACAAAGATGAAGGATGTGGAGGAAGAGCAGGGCAAGAGCACCCAGCAAGGAAGTCAACCTCAGACCAGGTCAACGCAGGCAGCACACTCTCAAAGCCCACACCAGCTGCGTCTCACCCCAAGGATGATGACACTCCGCTAATTAGTAGCTCACATCTGATTAATCAGTCCCTAAGGTGCAGTCAATCAGACAGCGGCAGAAATAGTGGAATTTGTAATTGCACGTTTCCTACAATGACCAATTCCATTCAGTTTTTTCCTCAATCTACACTTTGACCTACAAAACCCTGGCCATTAACCGCATATCGCAGTCCCAACATTGCCATAAACAATCCCTAATCATAAACTACATCAATGGGTCTTGTGTATCAATCCTGACGGAGGACTATGGCACAGTCTTGAACACAAACAGGGTCAGACCAGACTACTGGCCACAGCAGCACAATCCAACCTTTCTTCAAGCCCTGTCACAACAGACAGCAGGGAGCAATCCTTGACATCAACCACTGAATAACAGTTCAAATTCCAAGCAGGTCATCTCTGCTCACATCAACCGCAACTGCACAGGGAAACAGGCCAGAAACCAGATTTGTGGTTGAATTATAAACTGAAGTCCAAAGAGAGAAACGACGGAGAACTAGACCAGCTTTCAAGCACGTCTATCCTCTTCTGTTCCCATGACATGATTAAATTGGCCAGCAGTACGGTCAATGAGTCCAGGCCAGGTATGCTAAAGACAATTAACTCCAAGTTCACAGGACCCTGGCAGTAGAGGAACAAAGTTCTCCTACAACAGATAAAAAAGAATGGGATTTCCCCCAGCACCATTCTCAGAAGGGCTTTTAGTTTAAAAAGGCATAAATAAAAAACTTTAACAAGCGGCTACCGCAGTTCGACCACATTGCCATGTAATATCCAATGACAGCAACGCCAAACCCAGCAGAAACCTCAACATCATCAACCATAATGAGAGAGTCAGAGCAGCTATAATAGCACCAGCAAGAACGCCACCCACCATGATGACATCAGGCCAACCGTGAAGAAGAAAACCCTCGTCTAGCACCTAGTGAACATTATGGGACCACCACAGAAACATTAACCAAGCATCCAGCCCAGACTGTAGAGGGGATTCCCCCGTCATTTTTTTCTTGGGGGGAGGCAAGTCTTGTGCAAGTGATGTCATTTGTCACCAGCAGTGGGGAAAAGGGAATCTTTCCTGCTCTGGAGACTTAGGTGGGGATTTGTCTACTGATCCGGAATTACTGGGGTACAGCAGTGGTCGGGATGTACTTAAGAATTTAAGGGAGAAAGCCAGCTCAGATTAACAAAGCCAAATGATGCTTAACCACAGAGCAACTGAACACCACAGTGAGCCCTCACGAATTTCACAGCACTCCCCCCACCTACATGTTTTAGCTTGACCAGGCCACAACTTATACCTCCCACCTTTTATTCTTCATTTATTCAGCAGGGGCTTATAAACATAGCATGACCGTATGAGATGGTGTTTTCCTGGGTCTCTGCTCTGTTACAAAACATTATTTGCTTTGTATGCAACTCCACCCACGTACCCGTAGTCATGTAGAACTGGCATAGTGATTCAGGGCAGTCTTACCTAACAATCATGTTCCAAGGAGCCTCAATCCTATAAATAAGATTGCACTTACGGAACAGATTATAAAAGGCAAACTATATTGGTTGATATATTGGTATTTCACATAAACTTCATCAATATTCAAAGTAAGCATCAAGAGAGCTCCTAGACATAACCACTAAAATAATGGATGATTGCATTGGGTGATTTTTGTCATTTTACGTAGCAGTGGATGAGGGATCTCTGTGGCTCATTCACCACTTAGAAGAAGTTTCACAGTACTGGCCCACGAGACAGTTTTATATGACTCGTGGCATGTGTATAATTTATTATTAAATCTGGCCAGCAGATCGATCATTTGTTTTCCACAGGATAAAAACAAAGTATCGATCAAGATTTCCACTTCGGTGCACCACTACAACAGATACTCTCAAAAAGGGAGGAAAGATGATACATATTGGGGGATCGAAAGTACACTGCATGTGCAAAAGACTGACAGCCTAAAAATAAGTTCCCTTCCTTTGACACAAGAGTGCAGGTGAAAGACAGTCCCTTTTGGATGACTGGCGCGAAACACGATTTTGCTAGAAGGTAGGGACCATATTGTGGGATGCTGGGCCATTGGTGGAGCAGGTTTGTCTGTTCCTTCGCAGATGCGTAAATACTGCTGGTGGAAGGTTTCCCCCAAGCCTTTCGTGACCTGTTCACCTGGAGCAGACAGATTACCGAGACAGGACGCTCTGAAAGCTTGTCACACCGGGCCCGAGCATCACGTTACAGAGACGGGCCACAAGATCCATCAAGGCTCACGTGTGGAGAAGACGCCAGGACAGACTCTTTATTTCACAGCCTGAGGTGTCCGGGTCTCGAATGTCAAAAATGTCCGTCTGAAAAGTCAAATTCACATTCAAGAAGAATCGTGTGCCATCAAGAAGCTTGGACGACCCAACATCTTCAGAACACAGACAGGCCATGATTTAATATGTGGCCAGACCTTATGTAATGGTTCAGGTCCACACTTTTTCTATCCTTTCAACCCACTTCTCCACTGCATTCAGCTAAGAGCTCCATCCATCCACTATAACTTAGTGCAGAAGGCTGGAGTGTACACCGGACAGGGGACCAGTGCATCACAGGGCAAACAAACACTACAGAGAATTTAGAGATGCCACGGCAAGACTAAGAACTCTGGGAAGAAGCCAGAGGCAGGGGAGGGTGTGTTTTTTTCTGCTCCACTCCACCCCTTGAAAAAGACACTTCATAATGCCAGCATTGGGCCTAATGGGGGGGGGGGGGGGCAGATCAGCCAGGTAAGGCTGACCATGCCCACACACCTGCATAAAACACATGGTGAGAGCTGAACCCAATGACACAAAGAAGGAAATTATATGTAAATATGAGAGAGAGAGAGAGACACACACACACACACACACACACAGAGGTTGACAAGACATGGGCCACAGCTGCCAGACGCACCTCAACCCCACCTTCAGCAAGACGACTAATGACCAGCGGCAGCTGGGCCTTAATGACTCCTCTCCGGGGGGGGGGGAGACATAGGCTGCTCCTTAAATCACCAAGACAGCAGGGGGGCCCCCCACCGGGATGACAGCTACTCCCACAAGAGAGCCAACCGCAGCCTGTAGATTGGAGGATCCCTCCTACCCCAAAAGAGACTGGGCAAACATCACCACGTTGTGTTATTTACCATTTCCCCCCCAGCAGAAGATATTCATATTCATAAAGTTGCAGTACAGCCTGTGCCCCCTGCACCCCGGGCTCATTCCCCACAGGCTCCTGACAGCCATGAAAAACCTCCACAGAGATGGCTGTCTCCACCCAGAGCCAGGGGTGGGGTGGGGGAGGGATACTGGCCTCGGGGCACCATCAGCTGTCATGGCGTGAAACGCAAACACCACTCAGATACCCCCCTCCTCCACCACAAGCACCTTGACAGAGCAGTGGCCTGAAGCCTGAAGCAATGATTCAGGAACACAGTACAGGTAATCCCGGTGTGGGGGGGGGGGGGGGGGGGGGGGGGGGGCGGGGGGGGGGGGGGGGGGGGGGGGGG
>JAODKN010000079.1:5861960-5872463 GCA_026774425.1 Petrocephalus zakoni
TTATATATATATAAAACAGACACTCATCAGAGTGCCTCTATATATATATATATATATATATATATATATATATATATATATGTGTGTGTGTGTGTGTGTATATATATATATATGAAATATTTTTTTTATTTTCTTTCCCTGAAACTATCATGAAGTTTTCATTTAATGTACGCTGCAAATTCATTTATTTTACCCTCCTGTAAATGAACGTCGTTAATAATTTGACAGTAAAGTGTTACGAAGGTCGTTGGCACGTGGCTCATGTAATCCGTAAAGTTTTGAATGGATGACAGCTCGAAGCACTGTAACTGGGTTTTACATTTAATTTTGGCACTTTGCTCATACGAATCCTCGTGTTTTGGTCTAAATGTTGCTTCAGTGCTTAATGCGTCTCTTTATATGCGAATCACGAATGCGTTTCACTTTTGCTAAATGACACTAGTTGTGAAACAACTTGGAGGAAAACATCGCGTTGCTACGAAAACCATCGCATTTTAGCAACTATTTAAAGCGCCGTATAATCACCATGCACCAGTTATTGGGAGCTTTACCGCGCGCTTTGCAATATCAAATCGAAAGCAGTTTACCACGATGCCTCCGCTTTTTCCCACAGTTTGCGAAGCGCCTCCGTCTGCCATGTTGATATCCTGCGATTCCCAGCAAGTCCTCCGAAGTGCTCGCGGAGTAGGAGGGGCGTAACGCCGCCAAAATGCGCTAAAAAAGAAACGCAAAATAGCGTATCTTCGAACCCAAATGCAACCACTAGGGGGAGTAGTATTTGACACAATGTTCATACAGCATATAAAATGCAGTTGCTTGGGATTATATATCAAGGATTTGCTTATGATACGATTGACAGGAAACTTGGCATTTACTAGGCGTATTCTTAATTAATATGCATGTATTGTTTTGCATGGGTGTTACATTTTTATATAGCACTTTTCAAGACACCCAAATCACTTTACAGAAGCAATGGGGGGCCACTTCAACCAGCACCACTGTGTAGCTCCCACCTGGATGAGGCGACAGCAGCCATTCTGCACCAGTACGCTCACTACGCAGTAACTAAGGGGGTGAAGGGGCAGGAGAGAATTCACCAGTTAGATATAGATGATTAGGAGGCCAGATTTGACAGGGCCACAGTGGGCAATTTTAGCCAGAACATCAGTGTACCACCCCTACTCTTTCAAAAGATGCCCAGGAATCATTTTTGACTTCTGAGAGTCAGAACCTGGGTTTTACATCTCATCCGAAAGGCAGCACCATTTTTACCACACGGTGTCCCTGCGAATGCACTGCCATCCACAGGACTAGCCTGTTTTCCACACCAACACCTTTTCCAGCAGCAACCCAGCTTATCTCCCATCCAAAAACTGGCCCAGGCCAAACCTGCTTAGCTTCAGATGGATCACCTGCTCTGAAATGTAGTTGGTATGGGTGCTGTTTTTACATACGTGCACAAACTGACATATGTGTCCTGGTAAAAAACACAGTGTGGGTTTATGGAGGGTTAGGCCACTACTGCTTTACAGGGAACGACAAGAGAGATTTAGCCAGTCAACAGTGGACATGCTGCTATTACTTTAGACTGGGGCCTGAGTGTCTTACTTTGATTTGTCAGCTGGTTAAAGCAACCGGTTCAAGAACCAAATAAACAATCTGAGAACATTCAAATTGGTGCATGTTCAAAGAATTGTTCTTGGTTCATAAAATATATTTCAGATCAAATTTGTTTATGGCATTGATGTAATTGTAAACCTCTGCCTATATTCAATAGCTATGCACGGTGTTGTGTGATTTCTGGCATTATGTAAGAGGACCACTGTCAATAGCTATTCAGCAATCGAATAAACCTTACAGAACTGTGCTTTTGAAGTGTTCATTCAAATATGATATTAGGTATACTTTTAAGTTATTAGGCATACTTTTTATGTTATCAGAATCCAAAGCAAACACTAGGCCTAAACCTACCATAAATCTTGTTAGTCCTGGCACAACCCTGTTGTCTATGGGACTTCAAGTAAAATACATGATCTGCCCTTCCCCAAGCTCAGGTCAGAGGAAACAAGAGTTGCCTCTTTGACACAGTAGTTACAATCCAAACACAATAAAAGCCACTATCACCTACTTTTTAATGAAATCTGTTAACTGGTCCAGTAGTGACATTTAAACAGTTTGGCAACACAGGAGCTGAAAAAATCCCATCTTGGCTGGACACTACCGTATTTTTCAGCATTGCAGGGAAACTAATTAAAGTGTCAGAGCAGAACCGCCTCAGGGGGGCTGTCAGGAGCTACCGCAGCTGGGGATAGGCTCAAAGGGGTATTTGTTACCAAGCTTTGCTGTGATGTAGTGCAGCCGTCCCATCAGTCCGAGGTGTCAACAGCTGTCATTTGTTTCTGATCGGTCTGCTTTTGCGCTCCAGAAAGTGTGCAGCGGTGTGTGTGTGTAGGTGTGTGTGGGTTTGCATAGATCATATTTGGGGACCAAAATATGCTAGATATATATGCACCGGTCCCTGTTGACGTGGTACCCTAAGCGAGCATCACCACCGGCGCCCCCTGTCTAAGACAAAGTGAAATTGACTGGCAAGTCGGGGCCCCCTCAGAAGCTGGCCCTAGGCAGCTGTCATCCATATGATTGCATGTCACTGAAACACATTAAAACATATTATTTAGACTTATGGACATAAAACAGCAGAAAGGAAATCTACTTGGCACAGTTACGATAAACAGAACTCTGCAAACCTCTGTATGTATACCTATACTCATTCCTCTGCTGTGCATGTCTGTACCACGAATTGGCCCGATGTCCTCAGATCAAACATAAAGGATCCTCTTGTAAGTATACACATTGTGATGCCGCATACACATCTCACCTGTCCTGTAATTATAGAGAGGCTGCAAAAAGCCTGTTCCAAAATATGTGATTTACTCCTTTGAAAACATGACATAGAACATGCCTTACAGGAACGTGGGCAGATTCTCAGCTGTAAATTAAGATATCACAGCTGCCTACATGGGCTTAAATATACATGCGCACATAAAATGTGGTGGGGATTATAGCCTACACACAGGTTTAGGGTGAAATAAAGTAGAATAAAATGTTGTACTGCATAGTCAGACAAGTAGCCCTGTCCCCCTGAATCACCTCGCCAAGTCGCTCTTACTTATATAACTCGTGTTATTGTCTTTCAATCAGCGCTTTGCTGTCATTCCAAACACGGAGTCAGCATTTTCTGTAACCATAGAGGAGTTTGTAGCGCCACAATCCACGGAATCAAGCGCATCCAGTTTATAATAAACTTCCAGCCAGTTTTAGGCACTAGCACGTTGGGACAGGAGGGTGAATGGGATTTTCAGTACTCTAGATGTTTTGGGCTATCGCTACTCTAGGAAAAGGCAACTTCTCTCCCCTTCAACGCCCTGCCCATTCAAACAGAGCATGACTCAGCTGTCCTGGATATGCCTGTGGACCCGTCCACTGAAGGGACAGTCCAGCAGTCACGATCTCATATACGGCGATTTACCTGCCCTCGCTGCTGAACGCATGGGGGTTACACGAAAATCAACCACGCTCCTCTGCCACCTACCTGTACCACCCCGCACACCTGACCGCTGCTGACTAATACCAGCGTCATGTGGGCACCACACCAATTAACCATTTTCTTTCTGTATAAATACATATATTTCATACAGGGTATCATTACTGCATAAAAATGTTAAAATATACATAATAAAATCAATATATAGATAATAGAATAAAAGGAGAGACCAGTCCACCTAATAATTGTACTGAAATCCTACGTTTTTTATCTCTAGTTTTCAGTTACCTAATTTGGATCATAGTGAAATAGATTCTGCCTGCCCATCCGTGGGTGCAACCTCACACATAGGGGAACTTAATAGCCGAGAAATGTCCTGGTGATGTAGCAGGATATCTCTGATGAGCACGACGGGAAGAGGTGCGCCTGACAGCGGACTCGAACCCGCTGCTTTGGGGGTAGGAAGCAGCGTTACATCTCGCCATCCCGAAGTAACGCCCATCGGATAAAAAAAAATCCCTTCTCGGTAAGCTTTGACTCAGCACAGGATTGTCCCTTCCTCGTCTTTATAAACACTATTTCGCGACGATCGAATGAAGAAATAAGCATCAGTGACTTGAGAACACTTCAGGAACCTCATGAGATAAGGAGACGGCATTTAAGGAGCAAGTGGGTTTTTGGTATCCCCCTGCTACAGACAGAAGAGGGCGGTGTGTGAGTGTGTACGTTTATTTTTTATTTATTTAACCCCCCCCCCAGATTTTTATTATTTATTTATAATACATTTTTTACGAAAGTGTTAGAGTCACGACAATGCGTACCCCAATGATGAGGGTATTTTTCTCCTTCCGCTCAGCCTGCGTACACCCAGACAGATCCGTGTCAGGAGAGCTCACAGGAAAACAACGCCGTCGACTTGGCAGTGTGGAGGAAACGGGGATGGACTGAATGAGGAACAGCGACCGTCGGAAATACATGTATGCTGGGCTGCGATCTCTGATGGAGAGGGGGAAGAACCTGACATGCCGGAGATAAGGCTGTCTAGCGTGGATTTTCAGCAACTGACGTGCGGGGCCGGAGCGGTACCACCGTAATAGGCTGCAACTTAATAAAAATCGATTAGGTAGCTGAAGGATACAGCCTGCCAATTTCATGCATTTTCACACTTTATTGCTTGGAGTAAACTGAGTCTTCTCTAAGGCGTGCGAGGGGACACGGCTCGGCGATATGTCTGTTTTCCTGATTTCCGTACTGTTGCAAATGGGATTTGTTGTTGGATCAAATTATGGATACGTGGAGTGGTCGGATCAAGACAGTGACTCGGAAATCCGAGGGAAGTATCCCGTCCAAAGCACCCACGTTAGCAGCAAGGATCCGCCGCAGCATCCGACTTATTTCTCCAAGCCGGCGACTGAGCGCCCGGTCCTGGCGCACAAGATCGAGGAGGACCTGCCCAGGGTCGTGACGGCGTTTCTCCACACCGGAGACTCGGCGACGCTGAAGCAAGCCCCGTGCTCTCGGAGATACGAGCTGAGCAGCCTCCGCGGAGCATCCTCCATCGCTCCCCATCACTCCCTGCATGGCGTGCTCGACACGGTGGCTCACGCTGCCAACTTCCTGAATATGATCCTACAGGGGAACAGGTCGAGAGAGCACAGTCTCCGGCGAGACATACACTGGTACCATGCCTTAGTCCAGAGCATGCTGGAGGGCGATCCAAAGATCCACCGAGCCGTAGTTACATTCAGCACCGAATCGTCTTTACCCACTCCCAATATCTTTCTCCAAGCCACTAGGATGGATAATGAAATAGTCCTCCAAGACCTTTCAAACGTGTCCCACCATTACCTAAAAAACAAAACGTCCGAGTCGGAATGGTTCAATGAGTTCAGGGACGTAAAGAAGCCCCATTTGCATAGGAGGGTTACGGGGAAAGAGGCAAACCCATCAGCCGAAACGCACAAAAGAGGGGACGGCTATGCCACTGATAAAACTCAGATAAAGTGGTCGGCTCCCTACCTCGAGTGCGAAAACGGGACTTTCATCCCCCACTGGCTCCTCACTCTGTCCACCGGCTTCTACGGCTTGAAGCCGAACTTGGCACCTGAGTTCAGGTAGGTGAGGGTAAGCTAAGGGGCGCGCTTTGCCTTTCCACGCGTACGTGTGTCTGTGTGCCTGCCCGGATCCTGTTGCTCATTCGTGTCTTTACAAAGTACATACTTTGCTTTAATTTTCACGCAACTGGCGTTTGGGTTTCAAATTCCAGCTTTGAGATTTGATGAACTGTGCAGAAACGGCATAAACAGTACCGTGATAGGGGGTCTCTTTGCATTTCCATTGCCTTTCTCAAAACTTCAGGCTGTACGGTGAATAATAATAATAATAATAATAAATAATAATAATAATAATGATGATGATGATGATGCTACGGTAAGGCGGCGCAGGGCTGTCAAGCCCGCATCGGCTCTCCTCCGAGAGGTGTTAGGTGTTCCTCTAAAGCGCGTCGCTCCGCTGACGCCAGATGCAGAGGACGGATCTAAAAATAACTGCTGATGTTATTCCGTTGCGGTGAGAGCCCTCGGCTCCTCCACCTCGTCAAAAAAATAAATAAAAAAAGAAAGAAAAACTCCAGCCTCGCTGCATCCTTCACGCACAAACCCTCCTTTTCATCCGCATTCTGCACGCCGTGAATTTCGCAATGAAACACGTCTCCTTTGGCCAGCCTGTCAATGCATGTGCCGTATTCAGGCGAGAAGTTGACAGTCACATGTAATTGGACTGCTTTGTATGTATTATTTACACATGCTCTCACTACACGACATCTCCTCCCAGCTGGCACGGAGAATAAGGCTTTGAGAAATTAGTTTAACGTATTCAATCAGCGTCTACATTCGACCGTATTTCCTTTCTCCCAATATTAATGTTTGATGATCTTTTATTTCATGGGAAAAAAACAGCCAGCTTCACGGTATAGCAAGACTTATGAAAATACATGACAGAAGAGATTTGTCGTCACGATAAACGGCACAGGCCATCGAAACGGTGTCGGAGAAGAGCGCGTGTCTGAACTGGAGACTGCAATATTTTTAAAAGTGGGGTTTATTAATTTTTCATCTCTCGGCTTTCGTCATATGATCTTGCTCGATATTTCAAGACTGCTCCCATGGATCAACCCTTATTTCCTGTTTGTAAGTAACAGTCTGGCTCGTAGCCATATCTTTCCGCCACCTGCTGTGGCAAGATGGTGGCACGCGTTGTTTCCTGAGCTTTCATTGGGAATATCCAGATCGGGTCGGAGAATAACACAAACTGTACATATTCAAAGCGTCGCCGATTCATTGGTCAGTCTAACTCATGACACGCTGTGGAGGATCACCTGTCTCAGAGGCATTTTCCTGCTAAGCTTCCTCTACTTGCAGCCTTGATGTATATGAAAATAAGAGCTTGCACACCCTGGGGACTTTGCTGTTAATAAGATGAGGGGAGTGTCCTTAGCGATGCCTAATGTGTCAGGGAATCAGAGAAAAACAGGCAGTTAAACAGGGAGATTGATCCTCTGCTGTAATGGTAATTGAGAGTCTGACGGCGATTGATCAGAATGGCTAGGAGCCCTTTGACCCGAGAGCTTGTCACTATCACAGCGGTTCGTTAAGATGGGGCTTTGGGGGGTGGGGCAAAGGGAGTTATGTGGATGGAACTGGGTGGGAGGGGGGTCACACTGGATGAGGGAACAAGATACAGTCCCAGTGAAGGTGCTGGCGGCGGAGACCATCCCCAGGCCAAACAGCAACAGAATGACAGCTAATACTTGGACTTCTGAGGCTTAGGGGTGACCTAACCTATTCCGCTGGTGGTCCGCTGGGGTTCTTCTGGGGTTTTGCTGGGGTTTGGGATGGCTCTGGCCTGCTTGTTCTGACCTTTAGCAGTTCACTGCCAGGCAGTGTTTCCCAAAAGAAAGCAAAGCTATTGCTATGTTCAGATTGCGTAGGGTTGGGTGTTGGGTCATCAGCCCCACGGGAAAAAGGGTTAGCACTTACGTTCCTTTCTCAGCATATACTCACAGTGTTTGTAACTTACTAGTGCGATGCTTTAATTAAGCAATTCAGTAGTTCTTCTGCTAGGGAATGAGCTTCGAACCTTTTTCGGTCAAAGGTCCAGCACTGCTGCGTGGAGACAATCTCTACGACAATGGCGAAGCTGGAGAGGCAGTTTCAGCGCGTCGAATCCCCGTGAAACTCAAAGTCCAGGCCGAGCTGAGCCGATCACCACGTCCAGTGTTGCGAGGGAGCCTTAGCCAACGGCCTCCCTGGTCGTGTCGCGATTTCAGGATCAGTGTTCTGGCACATTTTCAGAGCCAGTCCATCTCAGTTACACTCCAGGTAGTCGCGGAATGTGCGCTACCTCCCGGGGGGGGGCTGCGTTTGTCCAGATGGTGTGAGCTCCACAGTATGGGAAGCGCAGAAGTGTGGAACAAAATGGTGGATCTCGAACAGTGATAGTGAGTCACGTTTCTCACGCTGCGGTTATCCTGGCAGGTGGGACGATCTGGAGGGGATCAAAACCAGTGGCACTTCCCTCTTGTGCTTTTCACATTTAAGTGCATCGATCAAGACTATAGCTTTAGGTAACAAAAGAACACCGTGACCTGGGGACCTGAGGTCGTCACTAAAAGTAGCCCTGTCTTGGATGCCTCTTTTGGGACTCTAACCTCAGCAAGCTCCCATGTGAAGCTGCTGATGGTGACACTCGTTTGACAGATGCACCTCTAGAGTCGGCACGCACTTTCACTTATGGGTTAAGATAACCTAGACTATAGCAGGGCTTTGAGAGTTTTGCAGGTCAGATTCCCTTACTCACATTTTTACATACTTAGCCGACACGTTCCTCCAAAGCGATGTAGATTTTTTTGAAAAGGGAGAGTTTGCCAGTCTCTGGGGCGACTGGGGGAATAAGGGCCTTGTTCAAGGGCTCAGTGATGACATCACTCTGCCAACCCTGGGATATAAACCTATGACCTTCTGATCACAGGCATGGCATCCTAACCTGCTGAGCCATACCATCCCCCAATTGCCATCATACTGGCTTCCATAGTCATTGTTAATAAAATTATTATTTTTGTTGTTGTTGATGATGATGATGATGATTATATCATCTGTGCCCGTGATGGGCTGGCGTCCCATCCTTGGTGTCCCCTGCCTCTTGCCCGGTGATTCCTGGGACAAGCTCCAGGCTCACTGCGACTCTGCACTGGCCAAGCGGTCCTACTGCCTATATATAGCTCTCTTAAAAGCAATGCCAAGTGCAATTAACTCCAGGCTTCTTTGAGACTTACACACTACCTACAAACCCTGCTTACTACTTGCAGACAGAACCTTATAAAATATTATATTACGCTCCCAATATGGAATATAATTTATATTAGTGTTTGTTTATAGGGATATTTTTGTATCTTAGTCCAGCTTTAAACCAATTAGTAAAAAATATGTTTCCCACAGCAATATGAATCAAACATCGCACACAGTATTAGGAATTTGCTGGGGTGCTTCATTCAGACCCTGACAGTGGGATTATGGGGCGATCGATGTAAGGCCATTGTTATTACTGTGTCGCAGCAGTGAAATGCATTAGAGGTCCGTGACGGTCGTTAGTATCATTGCTCGAATTAAGATGGGTGGACCAGTGTCTACATGGTCGCACTGTCCAGAGCAGACAGATCAGAGAAACAATTAGGTACCCGCTAGAAAAAATGGCAAATAAATGAATTGAAAAAGTAATTCTGCCTCCTCAGAGCCCGGGGTCCTTCCGAGCCGCACAATCGTGCCCTTGGCGAGATCAGTCTTGGTTTAGGAGTTCATGGCCTCATAGGTCACATTCCATGTTGGCGCTGCGTAACACAGATTAGCGTAATCGCGGATTCTCCTCTGAGCTGGGATCCATATCCCCAACCGAGGGGTGACAGGCTTTTGTTTCTGCTCGGAGTGTGACGTGGGACTAGCCTCTCTCGTCCGGCCGTAACGGAAAGTGAGCTCCATCAATCCCGGGGTCTGCTGTGAGCAGAACCCAAAGCCCCCGTTTTTCGTGGGGCCATCTGAGGGCCTTAGCTGGGTTTGACGGGGAGAGTGAGATGCCAGCTGGTTTGTAGGACGCGTCACGGTGCTCCCTGGCCTCCTACAGGCCGGGCCCCATCTCGCGCCGGGAAAGAAGACAGCTCCCTGCGGGGGATTGGCCCCGGGGTCGCGCCCAGGCGCTCCTGGCCCGAGTGCGCTTATCCCCGACTGTCAGGAGGTGGCGCTGTGTGGCAAGGCACCGTGCCCGCTTAGTGGGTCATGAGAACATTTGGCTTTGCTTCAGAGCTTTTGGCTCAGTAGCGAAGCCGTGGGGAGTCTGGGCGGGGGTGGGGGGGACATACAGGCTCCTGTGTGAGAAAACAGAGATGGGGAGGGGGGGAGAGGATAAAATGGGCTGTTTTGGACAGGCATCATCCTGCCAGAAGGAGAAGCGTGGGGGGTGAGCCCAGCTGTCCTGGGGGGGCCTGGACACAGTCCTCGCACAGCAGATGTCCTGGTTCTGGACCACATTATGGAGTTTGTCTTGCAGGCTTGGGTTTCTGGATCATTCCACTTCTGCCTCTAAAAACTGGGCACCATTAAAATGCAGAGGTCAAGGTCCCCTCTATGGAAACATCCATCCGTCCATCCATCCAGCCATCCACATCCATCTATCCCTCCATCCAGCCATCATACATCCACATCCATCTATCCATCCAGCCATCATCCATCCACATCCATCTATCCAGCCATCCACATCCATCTATCCCTCCATCCAGCCATCATACATCCACATCCATCTATCCATCCAGCCATCATCCATCCACATCCATCTATCCAGCCATCCACATCCATCTATCCCTCCATCCAGCCATCATACATCCACATCCATCTATCCATCCAGCCATCATC
>JAODKN010000079.1:5881191-5894355 GCA_026774425.1 Petrocephalus zakoni
GGACAGACAGCAGTGTAATACAGGACAGACAGCAGTGTGATACAGGACAGACAGCAGTGTGATACAGGACAGACAGCAGTGTGAAACAGGACAGACAGCGTGCGATGCAGGACAGGCAGCAGTGTGATACAGCACATACAGCAGTGTGATACAGGACAGACAGCAGTGTGATACAGGACAGACTGCAGTGTGATACAGCACAGACAGCGTGCAATGCAGGACAGACAGCAGTGTGATACAGGACAGACTGCAGTGCAATGCAGGACAGACAGCAGTGTAATACAGGACAGACAGCAGTGTGATACAGGACAGACAGCAGTGTGATACAGGACAGACAGCGTGCAATGCAGGACAGACAGCAGTGTGATACAGGACAGACAGCAGTGCAATACAGGACAGGCAGCAGTGTGATACAGCACATACAGCAGTGTAATACAGAACAGACAGCAGTGCAGTAAAAGACATAATGTGTTTTTAAACATGTCTAATAAATTTGATGCAGCAGCACCTGAAGAGGAGTGTCTGATTAGCACTGTAGCTAGGCTAACTCCAGCAGTGCACAGATTTCCTGTTTCTAAGCATCAGATGTACTTCAGATGTACCATTTTTTCTGTGTTCCTTCCTTTGGTCCGGCATCTCGTTGGTTCTGGCTCTCTCGCCATCGAGCTGCCTCCCCGGGGTGTTTGGGACCCCCGCTTTAAAGGCGCTGTGATGTCTGACCCCCATGTGACCCCCAGGTCGGCCTGACGGCGGCTGCTTTGATGTCGACGCTCAAGTCGGACATGAAAAGCAGAGGAGGGGGGAGGTCTCACACCGCGAGGACTTTGACGCGTCTCGCAAAGCGACAGGCCGGCGTCAAGTAAATAACCTCAAAGGGGCTGGTGGGTGGCAGCCGTGCAGTGGGACGTTCTTGCTGTCCCTCAAAGCCTGCGCGCATGAGACTGAATGTTCTTGTTTCCGTTTACGGGCGGTAACTGGAGCAGTGACCCCTGCAGCCCCCTTTGGATTACTCTCGTTCGGCTTCATCGCTGGCGGTCACACTCCGTACGCTCTCCAGCTCCCCTCACCTCCATGTGTCCGATCTCCAATCTCTCCAATCGCCAATCTCTAATCTTTTATTATCAGAGCTGTTAAGCAGAACCCTTTCCAGGTGATGATTAATGAAGAGACTTTAACGTAAATAAAAATGCATCATCTGTCTATACTTGTGAAACATCACTGCTTTTGTGAGAACTTGCAGGTTAACCACTATGCCACCTGCTGCCCATAGTGGTGGGTTTAATTAGTGGTGTTTGTTTTTCAGTTAGATCTGAGCATCTATTCAGTGGAGGTGTTCACCTTTCAATCCCCAAGGCCCTTGATGTTGGGGGGAGGGGCTGTTTGTCATAAACAGTCACTAGGGTGGCGGTGAGGGGTGAAGTGACTTTTTAAGTGGTTTTAGAACCCTGTGAGAGCTGGGTAATCGGGATGAGATGTGCGCGACACCCCCAGCCTGCTGCGCTCTGCAGGTCCGTCGCCATGCTGGAAATGCGATAATGGGGATATAAAAAGGTTAATGCTCCTGCTGAACTGTGGGCTGCTCTCTACACGCCGATCCCGCAAGCAGCTTCCTCCTTACAGCACGCCTCTCACTGCCGGGCTTTAGCAGACCGCCGGCTCTGAACGACAGAGAAACCCCCTCGTTCCTGCCAGAACATTAAGACACAAGACTGATTTAAATTGCCCGTTCTTTATGAGTTTGAGACTTTTATGTTGAAACTCCCATTTTCCGCACATCCTGATTTTGCCCAGTCTGATTTCGTTTCACTTGTTTAACCAATCACAGTCTTTGTTGTATGATGTCATCACATTGGTCCATTTTTTTCTTATTTTCAAATTCAAGGCTTCCAACCATTGGGCTGCCTGTGTGTGGCTCAGCTGGCTAAGGCTCTCTATAAATAAGAATAATAATTATTATTATCATCATGAAATAAAGACGCACCCTTACATTGCTCCGTACAGCCTTTGCAGGTAAGCCACTTCTGTATCTGTAACTTTTATGTTCTGTGTCTATGACACGTCCCTTAACCAAGGGCATACACTATGGGTACCTTTGCCGCTTAACAGAAAACACTGGTTATAGTTAATGTGGTCGATGTCATACGGTGAAGACTGTGATTGGTTAAAGATGAGAAATGTAAGCCCCTCCCCTGTTGACCCAGGGATGTGCCCATTTTCGCTCGATGTTCATTCGCACTGTAGGAGATTTTTGTCCGAAGCAGCTGAGGTTTGATCTCCAGAACCCCAATGCCACCCTTTCCGGGGGGCATTTAGCTAACAATCACGCAGCGTGGTCCAAATTTGGGGGGGCTCCGTGGGGGTGGGTGCCAGTCTGGACACTTGTCACCCCTGAAAAAGGCCTGATGTTCACGCTCTAAACTGCCTGAAATGACATCACGCTATAAAGCCCACAACAACACTTATGTTTGTGTATTAAAAACTCCAGAGTGATTGCCCTCCTTATGGGAAAATGGGTTCAGTATCTAAAAAAGGTAGAACTGTTCCCGCCCTCTCACGCATCATTTTTCTCTTGTAAGTAACGTCTTTCCTTCTGTAGTGCCAGCCGCTCCTGGGCCACGGATTTGTCTTGGATAAATACAGATGTCACTGCAGGAAAGGATTCTACCATGCGGGTCGGCTGCCTGCCAACGGTGATGAAAGTAAGTCTCACTTTTAATTTGCATTGTTATTAATATTATTCAAAGTGAATTCAACTTCAACCCACCAAAACCAAGAAACTCATAAAAAGCGGGCCTTCAAAGGGACTAGCAACTCAGCGCATCAGCTGCCTCACTGGAAACGAGGGCTTGACCTTCATAGATCTACTTCTGAAGGGAGATCATGGTTTAAAAGCCCCCACCCCCACGCCTCATCATGTCCTTTTTCAGTCAAGTTTGTGCATGTAAATTTGAGCATGAGTTCAAAGTCTCCCATCGGAATTCACAATACTGCATTTGCACTTAGAGGGATGTCATTAGACTTAGTATTAGTATTAGATGCTCTCAAGTTGAGTTTGGTGAGCATGTAATTGGCATTCAAGCCCAAGTCAAGTCAAGAGTTTTATTTGCTGGTATTTATATGTATACAGGGTAAACAGTGACCTGCCAGACTGTACTGTACAATAAAAAAATCAATATGGTATGCAGAAATATTGAGTATATATACAATATATGTATATACATATGTATGTATGTATTAGGGCAACATGTAAGGTATGTAACATAAACAGCATACATGTATTATGGAACGTATCATATACTAGGTAGATATATAAAGATACATTCAGATTCCATCAGATACGGAAAAACAGACAGGCACCAAAGTTAGCTGCAGTTTTTACATGGCCAGTAAACTATACTGCAGGTCCAGCAAGGGTCACAGGTTTATAGCACCTAGCTGTGCAAAGAGGCAAAACGGTACGCCTGCTTGGACTAAAGTGCTGGCAAGGAGGCAAGATGGGATGGCTCGTCTTTTAACTGGTTGCCGCGGAGACACTCCCCCCCCTCCCCCCACCCTGTTTTTCCCTGAGAGCAGATGACAGCACAGCGTGTGTTAAGCACACAGAGCAGCTGCCCCCCCGGGCCGGAGGTAATGCGATTAAAGGCCTGAGCACCACATTACATCAATATCCTGTTTCGACTGCCCCCCCCCACCCCCCAGCTGATAACAGACCCCTTTATCCTGGAGGGGACATCCTTAACCCATCTTAGTAGGACGCTATGGCTTTTTTAAAATGGATTCGTTTACTAGTGTTTAATGTCCATCAAGTGTAACATATATGGCATAATGATTAGAAAAGTGGGAAGGTAGGGCGCGATGTAGGCAGATGAGTCTAGATGGGGAGGGGAGTGGAAATTCCCGTGCAGAACATCTCTGGGATCGGCTAGTCAGGACTGAGTATCATATGACACTAGGAACCAGCGTCACATGGTCTGGCACCTCCTGACTGAAGCTCCCTCCAGAGAAATGTGACCTTGGTGAGTCACCTTGCACACCGACATATATGTACCTGTGACATGCGATAAGCCCTACCCAGAATGCCGCTGGACATGCTAGCCATAGGCCACCAGGGATCATTACTCACCTCCATTAGTTTCACTGCAAGGCACAGAACATGTTACAGACATAAGTGAAAGGGCAACTGACCACAAACGACAGCAGGTTGCATTAGCTGAGACAGCCTGTTAGCTGCGGTGACAGGAAGTGGATCCTGAAGAGAGCATCAGAGGCACGGAATGCCTTTCCCGGTTCAGCACCAGAACGTATTTTACCATCATGTTCATGTTAAATATTCCGATATTTAATATCTGCCGACAGGCTAGCCTGTAAAACCGGAGCAAGAAAAATTTAATCAAAATGAATGAGGAAAATCATATTAACATTTTCCCAGTGTAAGTCATGCGTGCGTCCTCTTCTTCTCCAGCCTGAGGGGGGCGGAGATGAGTCTGTCCCATTTCGCAGGGAGGCGTCGCCACAGTCTGAGGAAGGGTGCAATTGGCATAAAAATATTTTATTGGTATTCAGGGTAAAATATGCGCATATTTGAACTGATAAGTCCTGTCAGGCTGTTATTCTGTTTATCATGCATATTTCATCGGCTGTATTCAGCAGCACTGTTTACCACCACTTAAGCCATGCACTCGCATGGGGCCCCTTAGGTGTGGGAGCCCTCTGCTGGCCACAAACAGTCATTATAGTGGGATTGCGGGGAACCTCAAAGTGACTTTTCGAATGTGGCCCCGGAAACAACAAACCTACCCCTTCCCACATTACACTGTACCACAGCTGCAAAATGACAAAATGACGAACCGGATCCTTTTTAATTTGCCGTGTAGTTTTTTTTTTTGGTCGAAAATAGATCATAGAGTAAAGAGGTTGGGATTTTTCTCACGTAATGGCTTCAGAGTTCTGAAGATCCTCAGAGTTTAATCTTTTGCTCTCATGGTGATTTTGAGCTCCGTATAACCCAGAGATCCAGCAGAAATGGTGAGCCCCTGTTGCTCGTGTGCAGATTAAGGTGCTCCAGAGAAATGGATCAGTGTGTCAAATTCCATTAGCATGAGTGTGTGCACAGATTTCATAAGCACAGTAACGTGGCCAGCAGCAGGACAACTGAGAATGTGTTTGGACTGTAACTGACCGGTAGTTGGACTGTTACTGGGGAATCACACATACAGGTCACATGACCTGTTACTAAACACAAGTCACATGACCTGTTATTAACTAGAGTACAGTGATTGAACACAGGTCACATGATCTGTTACTAACTAGAGTACAGTGACTGAACACAGGTCACATGACCTGTCACTAACTAGAGTACAGTGATTGAATGCAGGTCACATGACCTGTCACTAACTAGAGTACAGTGATTGAATGCAGGTCACATAACCTGTCACTAACTAGAGTACAGTAATTGAGTGCAGGTCACATGACCTGTTACTAACTAGAGAACAGTGACTGAGCACAGGTCACATGATCTGTCACTAACTAGAGTACAGTGATTGAGTGCAGGTCACATGACCTGTTACTAACTAGAGTACAGTGACTGAGCACAGGTCACATGACTAAGTGAGCTTGACATTTATGATGGAAAGTTCTGCACTGAAGCAAAACTGTTGCACTTAGACCGGTCCATTAATGCTGCCAACATTCCACCCCACAGGGAGAGAGTCGGCCCAGGCTGCCTCGACGAGCCCCCAGGCAGGGGAAATGTCTGAGGGGGTGCTGGAGGGGGTCGGCCGGTGCCTGCCCTGCCATGAAGGCTGTACGCACTGCAAGGACGACGCGCCGTGCCTGGTCCAGGAGGACAGTGCCCTGCGCCTGGCTGCCGTCTCCTTCCAGGGCCTCTGCATGGGCGCCACCACTGTCAGCATGCTGCTGGTTTACCACTTCCGCCAGAGCAAGGTGAGCCTTCCTGTCCGAGCACGCAATCCCCGGGAGGTCCACCGGAAAGGCTTCCGTGACAACTTACAATTGCGAGAGCGTGGTCAGGTCCAGTCCAAGTCAAAGGCCATTATTTGTCATGTGCATGATGAATGGATTTGGCGTTACCTTGAAATGCTTAGGCTCACACAAACATTACCCATGTATAGACACAGATACAATTTTAAATGATCAAAGTATAGAAAGTTTAAAAGTGCTCCCATCTCTGACAAATATACATTACATATTTTGAGTTGCAAAGTGAAGCCAATGAATAGCGACATGAAACAGACAGATGTTTAATGAACAGCAGGTGTAATATGTAGGGATGGGGACAAGTTACTCCTTGGCGAGTCCAAGTCAAGTCTACAGTCAAAACTTTGCAAGTTGAAGTCAAGTCTGAAGTCAAGTCCTAGCCAAGTCCTAGCCAGGTCCTAGCCAAGTCCAAGTCTTTTCTTGTCTTTTCATCAAATTTTTAACTTAAGTCCAAGTCAAGTAAGGTTTTCTTTACCTTTAGTGATTAAAATTTGCTGCAGAAAAAACCTGCCATACTATGTTGTAGGTTCAGTCCTTCATAAGCAGAGAGGTTGAGAAGAGAGTCCATCTGTCACTGTTGTCCTTGCACAGTTCTAACATCCATGTATATGAGGGGGTGATGCATCTTGTTTATTTTATTAAACTACATAAACTTTAAAGACCCCAGGAGAACTTATTAGACCACGACTTGATTCATGCAGCCTTCTGATCTGGAGTCAGATGTGCTACTATTTTGGCTGCAAGGTCTGTCAGCTGGAAGCAATCCTTTATAGAAAGGGTAAAATAACAACCAGGCCCTCACTGATATGAAATTAAACCCAGGATTAACGCAGGAGGGTACGCTGATATGCGTCAGAAGGTTAGGCCATACGGGGTTGTCCTTCTCCCCCTCCAGAGTCGCCCGTCCGGGCCTCCTTAATCCCTGCCTTTCTGGTAGTGGGTTGCAGCCGTCTGTGTCCTTGTCAGTCTAAGCCTCCCGCGTTTGCATCAAGGCAGAAAGGCAGAAGACGAGCCAAATGCAGAGCCTGAGGGCTTAAGTGCCCAGAACTTGCTCATGGGGATTTTGACATGCAGCGAGTTTCTCTCTGCGCGCCGGCGCGTTCCCCCGTATTCCAGCACGTTCTTTTCTTGTCGGCCTTTCTTGCCAGCTTGGTCGTTGTTTTCTCTCCGTGTGCGGGAGAAGCTGCTGGAGGTGGCCTCTTTGGAGAGGCAGCTTTGGACGGGGATACCGCTACCCTGCGGGGGGATTAGGAGCAGCCAGACGCTACTGGGTGAATGCATGGGGCGTAACAAACACATTACATCACTGGGAATAAAGGGAGACGGTCTGCGGAGGCCCCCCTCCAGTACTCCATACCTCTCCCCTCCATTTCCTCAGATTATGAAGAATGTCTGGTTATGAGGAACATTGAGTAGAAGGTCAACTTTGACTTAAATACTGGTCTGCTCATATTTTCGAAGCTAAATATCAGCATTCGGCGTTTAAAAGCCATGTCTACAGAGCGTAATAGTAACGCTTTACTGGTGGCATTGCATCCATCTTTTAACATCCATGAGACCTTTTAACATCCACGAGGTAAATGAATGTTAGAGGGCAGACTCTGTGTGATGTGTTACTTCTGTGCTGGCAGTGAGGGACATCAAACAGCTGGGAATTTCTTCCACAAGCTGTTCAGTACTTGATGTGCGGTTCATCCCACGAAGTGTGGACAGATTCAAAGCCGCCTTTGCTCGATCAAACGGTAACCCACCCCCTCCCAACCTCTTCCCTCAGAGAATCAAAGCTTCAGGTCTGGTACTTCTGGAAGCCATCCTTTCTGGATCTCTGGTCCTCTACTTCCCGGTGAGTTGCGGGTCCAGCCTTACCGCGGGGGCATCCTTTGATGAGAAGTTGCAGACAGAATGGCTGCATGACTACGTGTCTCTGCATGTGCAGTAATAAGTCATTTGATACATGATACATGTTAATGCACTAGTAGTGTTGAATCACAAGGCTTCTAAACAGAGCCACACTGATCTCAATGCCCAATGAAACCTCTTCTCTTTACTGCCTCACAGATGGTCGTTTTTTATCCTTACATGTTTTTGATTGGCAAACTCATAATCTAGACTGGTCTCCTCATCCAAAGAAAACTCTTCTTTTCTCGCGTATTGTCGCTGTCCAATGAAAAACACGTATCTCCAAAGATCAAGAGCATGAAGAAAAAATCATTTTTTCAGAAACTACTTTGCAAAATAAACACAAATCAGTGTAGTGATACCCATAGCATCAGAAAGAGAAACCAGTCTTTTCATAGATATCAGTGAACGTTTAATGTTTTAAGAGTGTCAGTGATGGAAATATGTCAGTGTAACATGATACACTTGTTTTATATTCACAATTATAGTATTAACTAGCTACCTAGCTGTCAACATTAAGTTGCTGAAATTTGCCATATAAAGAAATCCATAAAACGACCAGCATAAATAAAAAGGCTCTCTAGTACAAACGTAAATACTGGTTAAATAGGTAACTTCATAAAACATCTTTTCATTGGTCAGTTAGATGTCAAACACTATCAGTAGATAGAGGAGACTGGGGCGTATTCCATCTATGGCAAAAAGTCATAAACATGGTTTTTGTCAGACAGCGACCTTATGGTTATTTTTTAACCTTACATTCTTTTGATTGGTGAATTCAGAATCTGCACTGGTCTCCTCATCCAATGAAATCTCTTGATTTTTTTTTAAGCTTACATGAATTCAGAAGTGGCCCTGGATTGAATTAAATGCTGTAAGCCTGGGGAAATGGAATCCTTCCCATTTCATCGCATTCAAATTCCTGACACGCTTCATGCAACATCAGCTACCAGGCAGAGGCAGACGGCTGTAATGATGACTGCTTCCGTCTCCTCAGACAGGCTGTCAGTCTTCAGTCAGAAAGGAAACCTACTACTCCATTGAATGTGAGCCAAAATTATGACCTTAGTCGAGCATCACTTTGGCTTGCAGCCGCGGACGAGTGGATTTTATATGGTCAGCTGAGAGTCGCAGTCATCGCCTTCCTATTTGGGAGGTCAACCACAATTCACAGGGCTTATAAATCCCAACTTCTTTGCAGCCTCATGCTTCTCCAAAAACTCCTTAAAAATGTATGAGCCTCCCGCCCTGGAGAGTGAAACTTCTGCCATTTCAACACCTGAACGGCTGATCTTCACGCAAAGTCCTGTCTCATGAAGGAACCACAGTCGTGATAAAACCCCCGTGGAATCAGAAACACTAACTTGATCCTGAAGCATCTCAAAAATAAGTTTGCTGGCCAAAGGCTTCCTTGGCCTTGCAACCTTTGATCACAGGTTTATGTTAAGGTTAGGGTTGATAACTGCAATGTTCCAGTGATAAATCCAGGTCTATATCTTCCAGGCTCCCTGCCATTTTGTTGTAAGTGATGTTTATGGTCCACACTGTAGCTTATTTACATATTACGAATCAAGTAACTTCTATATAATTCCTGCAGACTAGCAGAACGCAGTTTCCAGTTGAGCTGTGTTCACAGATTGATGACTCCTCTTACTTTCCTATCAAATACCACCGCGGGAGATTTTTGCAGATCCCAACGTAGGATCCTACAGTGGCCTTTAGCTATAAATTAGTCATCAGAGTTCTGCTGGAGTAGATATCCCTCTTCAAATTTTCGAAGTGCGAGTATATAGTGATCGGAGGCGGAAAACCCCTCAATTATGTAAGGCTGGGCAAACAGTCACCATGTAGGAGGATGCTAAGCACTGGGTTTTTGTATTACGATGTTTTAAAAGCGTTTGGTGCCGTTTACGTGAGGTTGTGGCCGCACATCGATTTTTGCAGTCCCTCGTTGTGCAATTAGTTTTCTCTGCCGCCGCGTTCACTAACAGGTTTTCCCGTCACGCATGCTCTTTATTTCATCGCCGCGCCGCTAAGCTCGGCGAGAGACCGCGGGGGAAAAAAAACAACGTCGGGCCTGTTTTTCTTTTTGAGACGTTAGCCGGCAGAGGATATGCTAATTAGCGCTCGACACTCGCCCGACTCGGTGCCAGCCGTGTGTCATGAGCGTTCTGCTCTGCTGAGCTCTCCAGGCCCGGAACATACTAATTGCGTACCGGACACCTCCTCGTGATGATTTCATCCCATGGCTGTCGGCCTGGCCTGCGAGATGGTGCCGTCTCCTGGGGTTTGGTCTGGGGAAAGGCCTGGGAGCAGACGGACTCATTAGTGGTGCCTTGGTGCTGTGACAGAGCGGCATAACGCGCAGCCTAGCGGTTGGGGCAGGACCGTGGTAAAAGGCTAACTTTCTGGAAAACTGCAATCATGAGCGGGCCCACGGGGGGGGGGGCGCTAATGTTATGGGTCATTCGAAGGTTTACAGCAACGCAAATGGGGAAATGTACAGTAGATGCCTCCGATTGGAAAACAAAAATCATACCAGGGCTTCTCAAACTTTTTGATCAAAGGTCCACTTTTGATATAGACATTATCATCATTATAAGCATTATCAGCTAGGTTCATAGTAACTTGCTCTTCGGACTGCATCCAGACTTTTTGAACTATTCTTGCCCTAGCTTGCCCTATTGCCCTGTTCTTCAGGTCGCAGCTGCTGGAGGTCTATTATTTAGGACGTGACATTATTTATCAAAACTGCCATTACTCCTTTGATGTAAACAGGGCTGCATGTTGACCATGTGGCTTTGAATTCCTGCCCTGGCTGTGTGTTCAGTGGATCAACTGGACTGTTTTCCTTACGCACATTTGACTCTGGGTTCCTCGTGATGGCCTGGCTTCCCATCCGGGGCGCCTCTGGCCCCGTGCTTCTCGGGATAGACTCCTGATGCGCCCTGACCCTGCACTGGATCCCTTTCTAGAAAAGTGGATTGGTGAATAAATTCTCCAGCAATCCAATGCGGTCCAATGAGCGCTCCCCAGTTGTTCATGTGCTTTAAACAAATTATTAGGGCTGGCAGAAAACTTTGCTGCTCTGGAATTTTCTTTAATGGTCTCTAATCAGAAGGAGGAGGGGGAAATGGTTGTTAGGAGTAACTCTTTCCCCAGGATTAATTAGAGGCACATTTAACAGGCTGTCCGTCCTCTGTAACACTCCCCGTCTAAGTGACAGCCTGCATCCTCGCTTAGACACGGGCACAGCTATCGATCGAGGGACTAAACGGCCTGCATAAGGAAGCCTCTCCCCCAGAAACTCCATGCCATTCCTCCTTCATTCCTGGGAACTTTTCCCCAAGCTCAGCCATCCGGACAACTATTAACTGCCTGGATCTGCTCCATCTGTTTATCGGTGTCTTCAAAACAAACTTTAGCAGCATATTATTGTCTCTAGAGGTGTTACACGGATTCGAACACCAAACACTTTGCAGGTAGCATATTCTTGATTCCGCTCCAGAACATCATTACTAGAGGATGTGGGCACCTCCGTGGGCGTAGCACAAAAGAAAGTCAACTTTTTCATCCCAAATTCTTCCAGGAAGCAAGTCTCAATTCACAGTTTTTTTTTAACCTGATTATTTCCCCAGCCGGCAGCTGATGTCCTTAAGAACGACAGGCAGGATCAGAAGTGTTTGTCTGAATTTTTTTGTCTTTCTATCAGAGAAGGGAGCAGATCCTGGTTATAGCTATGCAAAGGTTCTCACTCCAACAGTTATTAGAACATGACGTTATTCTTTTATTTATAGGTGATGATATTATACTTCAAGCCAAGCATTTTCCTCTGCATTCTCCTGAGATGGGCTCGACTCCTGGGATTTGCCACCGTTTACGGGACCGTGATTCTGAAATTGTACCGGTACGTCTCCCTGCATCAGGTTCCAGGTCGGAGGGGACTCTGCTCACGGGGATTTTCATCATAAACATCGTACATCCGAGGCAGCGATAAAGCCTCAGGAGACCCAATTAAGCATGAGCTCAGAGAATGATTACAAAAGCTTCTGCCTTAATTATTGAATAATAATTCTTGAAGCGGAATAAAACCTTCCTATCAAGCCCAGAATGGAGGATCCTATTAGAGATGGGGATGTTTATGTGATATATATGAGAAAAGGGTCACGCGTACTGAACATTTATAATAATAGCTGACTATCATCCTTTGGAAGTGAGCGAGAGCATCTTAAAAAAATCATGAGGTGCAATATTAATGAGGAGAATAAACGTCAACTGAAATGCATAGATGAGCGCGATGGCTGTTTTAACCTAAATAATCTTGGCCCAGCTGAGATTTATATTTGGAGAAATGCCTCATGACCTAAATGTTCTGGCCGTGGCTCTAGCATAATGTTCTAATGTTTGCGGGTGCTGCAGGGTCCTGAAGGTGTTCCTGTCTCGAACCGCCCAGAGGATTCCTTACATGACCAGCTGGAGGGTCCTTCGCTTGCTGGGGATCATCCTGCTCATCGTGTGCTGGTTCCTGGTAGCCTGGACCCTGGCCGCCTTCCAGAACATGGACCGGGGCCGGTCCCTGATTGACGAGGGCCTGACACCCGATGGCCAGCAGTTCAGCCTCTGCCTGCTGGACCGCTGGGACTACATGATGGCTGTTGGTGGGTCGTTGGCATCTCCCCATGGTAGCGATAGAACGTTCCGGAAAACTCTCGTCGATCTTGTCAGACGTCGGAGTCTCTGCTGAACACGGCTTTCGTCGCGGCTTTAGCTAATGCAGTAACACGCTGTCCGCAGATCACGACTGTCAAAAGGAAAAAATGCTTGATTTGCAATAGTATAACCCAACATGCTGACTGTACTACAGGAATTTACAGAAGCGACCAACTACTCAAAAGACACAGCAGAAGTGAGCAATGGGATCTCTCACGAGCTGGCAGACGCTGTCGTGTCTAAAAAGAGCAGGCAGCTCCGTCTCAGAGCAAAGAGTAAATGTCAAGTGTTAAGGCCAGGCAGAGAGAGTGGGGGCTCCAAAGGGGGCTTCTCAGAGGGTTCCAGAAGAGGTTCCAGAGGGGGCTACAGAGAGGGATCCAGAAGAGACTCCAGAGAGGGCTTCTGGGGGTTCCAGTGGGGGCTTTAGATGCGGCTCCAGAGGGGGCTTTGGGGGGGGGGGGGGGGCTTTAGTGGAGGCGTTATTGGAGGATAATTGCCTGATGTTTAACCCGCAAGCTGGAAGTTTTTGGGACCAAAAACAATACATATAAATAATAA
>JAODKN010000079.1:5894455-5911094 GCA_026774425.1 Petrocephalus zakoni
CCCCCCCCCCCCCCCCCCCCCCCCCCCCCCCCCCCCCCCCCCCCCCCCCCCTTTAGAGGAGGCTTTAGTGGAGGCTCAGTGCCTGATGTTTAACCCTCAAGCTGGATGTTATGGGGACCTATACCTATACCTATAGATAATAACAATGAGAAAGTGTAAAATCAGCACAAGCACAACGGGAGTCCGTGGGAAGTCCCACATGCAGCTCTGCCTGAACTGGTTGTGGATGTGTGTGTGAGTAGGAGCTCCCCCCACACCCGCTGGGACAGTTTCTCAGTTGTTCTGAGCCAAACTATAGCAGTTATTCCAGAAGGCAGGCTAGTTTAGAGTGAGCACCGGTCAGAGTAGCATTCCCATGTTCAGCCTGGTACTGGTACTGCTCTGAAAGTCAGAAAGATACCTGTTTCAGAACAAGATGAAAAAGTCCATTGACCACTATATCCATTTGCCTCAGGAGGTTCGGAAGTCTGGAATCACATCATACCCAAGTTAACCCCATTCCAGCACAAGTTAAAGCCATTTAGTAATACTAGTTCTGGCCAGGTTCATTGTTAACCACTGTTAGCAATACCAGTTAATAGCAACATATTAAGCTGTATTTTGCGCGTACAAACATCATAGCTACATGTCCACAGATACAGGAATGTGTGTATGGCCCTTTTCATGAGACACAAATAATACGTAAGTGCTAATAAACAGTATTTAACTACAGCCTTCACTTTTGTTGATGAAGGGAGCAGCCATCTTGAATTCTGAGATCAGCCTCCGACTTTCTGAGCTGGAACTCCGACTTCATGGGGGCTTTCCAGTTGAAACTTGGAAATTGCTACTTCCCAGTTGAAATGGAATGCAGCGTTGAATTATTAAGGAATGAGCTGGCTGCAAGCTGGCTGCTAACCTGTCCTCTGCATGTTTTCCTACGAACAGCCGAGCTGATCTTCCTGCTGTGGGGCGTCTATCTCTGCTACGCCGTACGGACCGTTCCCTCCGCCTTCCACGAGCCGCGCTACATGGCTGTAGCCATCTACAACGAGCTCACTGTGTCCGGAATATTCCACGTCATCCGGTAGGCCGCCCCAGAATTACCCTTTCAGTTCCATAGACCTCTGTAGAGAATGAAAGAAAAACAAAAATAAAGAGGGACTTAGTTTTAATTTTTCTTGTATAACTGAAGAGTGACACTAAAGATGGCAGCTTGAGTTGTCCTTGAGTTGCCCATAGAGAATGACAGGCATTAAATAAAAGTTTGTGTTATTGGGAGCAGAAAACTGAAATCTATTGGTAGCCACAGAGACCGACCCTATTTTTCTTGAGAGCAGGGGGGCAGGGGAAGAGAGTAATAATTTGATTTAATTTGATTTGATTAAAAACTAAAACAAGAAAATTTAAGACACAACTCCCTTTTTTAAGATAAGGGTGCAAGCATCATTGTGCTGGCAACCTGTGACCTTTCACCTCTGACCTGTGTGTCACCTGTGTCCAGCTGTCCAGCCTGAAGTGAGCTTCTTCACCCTTCAACCCACAATGACTGTAATGGCATCACTACATTCCAGGCATTCTAAAATGCCTCTCCACCTAGCAGCAACATAATTGGCATCCCTGCTGCATGAGACGGCTGGGTAATGTGGCCGTCCTCATGATTTATTCTAGAAGAGATCGGAGATGCTTACACTGACTCAATCACTCAAGTTCGATGGAGAGCAAGTTTCACCGAGCTGCTGAAAAAGATGCCATCTGTGAACTTCCAAGCAAAAATGGCAGCATTGTGTCGGGACTGTCCAGTCCTGCCCCAAATCTACCCCTGGGCACGCCATGCCAATGGTAAAGACTGCTAGGTCACTAAGTGAAATACCTTTCGACCTATTGGTGGGCAAGCACTTTCCGATGGTGCCGTGTTCCTGCTGGTGTTATTCACGGAAGCGCCGAGCTTAATTGCTTGTAGAAAAACCTTACATGCTTCACCAGGAAACCGCGAAAAATGTAATTATGAATACTGCTGTTGTCCTTGTCCTATTTAGCTAATGCTACGATTTTAAATGCCTGCAATTTTTGCAGCAGTGCAGCTCAATACAGGGGACATCCAGAAGTTCATATTCTCAGACTTGTTATTTTGAACTAATTTGCATTTTCTCATCCCCCGTACTCAGCAAGGGGCTCATTATAGCTAAACGGTTCACATGTGAACCTGATACGGTCCGTCGGTCTGGCGCCGCGCGGCAATAAGCTCACCGCGGGCACTGTAAAAAGGGCGTAACTTCATTAAAACCACAGTGCCGTGCTGACACTGTGATCTCGACCCAACACGCCCAGCCCATTGATGTCCAACCTCAGATGAACCCAGTCTTGTGGCTGAAGATACCAACAGCGCCCCCCACTGGACTAATCGGGTCTCTGTCTGCAGGTTTATGTTGGCGCCAGGGCTGCACCCAGATTGGATGCTGATACTCTTCTTCACTCACACACAGCTGACCGTGACCGTGACCCTGGGACTGCTACTCGTGCCCAAGGTAACTCCACTATAAACCGGTTTTGCACAACAGGTTCGGTATTCGGGAGTGGAGCTTTCCCGCTGCCGGTCTTAGCAACCCTTCCATTTTTGGGCCCTATCAACATTGTCGCTAACAGTAATTTAATTTGACATGATTGGGAAATTAAGAAGAGTCGTTTAATCTGGCTTTAACAGGATTTTAATCGCGCGGGTCACTCAATCAATGGCTCGATCGAGCCTAATTAATTAAGAGCTCCGCTGGACTGAAAACTGGCATCATCTGTGGGCCGGGGGGGGGGGGGGGGATTAAAAAACACCACTCAGGATTTACAGCCTGATCAAGATGTGTTATTCAATAAGACGTATTCAGGAGCTCAAGTGAGCTGGTGTATTTTACCCGCTCTCTCATTTATGGCGTTCTGTCCGCTGCTACTACATCACGATTAATCACCCGGAGAAAAGTAATTACTCTGTGCCCCGGGTGGACACACTTGCCATCACTTAATGGGGGTAAACGTTGTCTTAAAATAATGGCAGCCGATTAATACCCTTCGATCTGCTCTTTCAGTTCCTGTTCACAGGCGCCCACACGAGGGACGACATCGCCACTGAGGCCTATGAGGACGAGCTGGACATGGGCCGGTCAGGGTCCTACCTCAACAGCAGCATCACGTCGGCGTGGAGCGAGCACAGCTTGGATCCCGAAGACATCCGGGTATGTGCAGGACGTGCTTATTTCACTGCACTTTCCATGGCATACTGAACTTCCGACCTCTCTAAACTGTTGTGTCTCTAAGCTGTGGCTTTTATCCCTTGTTTGACACGTATGGCTATGAATTAGGAGGAACTCAAGAAGCTATATGCTCAACTTGAGATCTACAAGAGGAAGAAGATGCTGGCCAACAACCCGCATCTGCAGAAGAAGAGGAGCTCCAAGAAGGGACTGGGTCGCTCCCTCATGAGGCGCATCACAGAGATCCCGGAGACCATGAGTCGGCAGTGCAGTCGGGATGAGAAGGACCTGGGGGATCATGGGAGTAACAGGAACAGCCTCTGCACGCTCAGGCGAAATCCCTTTGACCCTTCCCATTCCAGCAAGTCCAAGGAAGACTCGCTGAAAAACAAAGTCTTCTCCCTTAAGAAGTCCCATAGCAGTTACGACCACGTCCGAGACCAGAACGAAGAGCCGAACAGCTCTGCCAATGAACAAATAGAGGTCTCGACCACAGAGAACTCGCTGTTGGATGCACTGATGGGCAAGAAGCTGGGGAAGAAGTCCCCAGAGAAAGCCGAGGGTGAGTCTACGGAATCGGTACCCCTCGTTTGTAAATCTGCCAGTGCGCATAACCTGACCCTGGACAAGAAGCCTGTGCATCTCAGGACGTCCATGCTACAGAAATCCCTGAGCGTCATTACAAGTGCCAAGGAAAAAACTCTCGGGCTCACAGGAAAAATACAGACCACAGAGGATGGCGGGAAGAAAGCATCAAATAAGAACAAAGACAACAAGGTGCTGATGGAGATAAATGAATCAGCAGAGTGCTACCCCAAAATGATCATCAGCCAGTCAGTGGAGTATCGTCAGACCGCCAGCAAGGTTGGAATCATGAAGCATCCGGTTACTGGGAGCCAGCCATCCATCTGCTCCGAGCCGGGAAGGTCTAAGGAGCTGTATGACCTGTCTGAAGTTTGCCCTTGGGAAGTGGAGGACCTCCCAACTCCATCTGAAAACAAAGTCCAGAAGCATGTATCTATCGCTCCAGCAGAGACGACTACCGTCCATGGGAGTGGAACCAAGGGGAAACTGCATCAGAAACTGAAAGTCATGGATCAGTCCCCATCAAACAGCAAACGTTCCAGCCAGAAGACACCAGAGAAGTCCAGAGAGGAGGTTATTGAGAGTCGTGGGCTAAGGAAGGGAATGAAGCCTCTTGCCCCTCTTAGCCTTACTGGGAGTGCACCCCAGAGTGTAGATGTGTGCCCCTGGGACTTTGAAGAGCCACGGGCTAAAGCTGAGACCACAAGATCCCCAGATATAATCAGGCGCAAGAAAAGTGTCACCCCAACAGAAGGAAAAGGAAAGACCCTCCATTCAGATCATTCTAAATCCACTGGAAGCCTTCTGCAATCATCCACCATGAGAGCAGACATCTGCCCCTGGGATTCTGACGGCCCACCGTCTCCCAGTTCCGAAAAAGCTCCTAGTCCGACTCACGTTCCAAAGGGGAAGGACTCGCATTCAAAAAAGAAAGGGGCTCCTTCATCCAAAGCTTCCGAGAGGGACAAGGAGAAATCAAAAGACAAGGACGAGGAGAAACGTAGGTCCAAGGGCAAGGATAAGGGTTCCTCCAGCAGGTCTTCAGAGAAACGTCGCGTCAGCCAGTCAAAAGCAGGGGGAGGCTGCGTCTCGGACGTGGAATACACTCGCGACTCGCCGGTGTCTGAGAGGCGCAGGAGCTCCACAAATGGGCAGACTTCTGCCAAGAGCAAGAGTGACGTTTGCCCATGGGACTTCGAGGACAGTAAAGGACGGGACCACAGCCCTTCCAGCGGCAAACAAAATACTCTGCACTCTAAACCTGTAGCGGCCGATGGCACTAAGGTGGCCGACGTCTGCCCGTGGGACACAGGGTCAGAGAAAAATGCATGACACTCAAAAGGAAGAGATTTGTCTGTATTGAGTTCTCAATGTACTTTTTCTATACACGATACCAAACCCTCTCATTTTTAAATGAACTTAATGTGATGAAAAAGGGGGGATTTTGCACATGTTGCCTTTTTCAAGTTTTGTCTTTGTTCTTTCCTCAAATTTTTATCAAAGAGAAAGGAGAAAATTGTGTACCAAGATGCATTCCGAATTCGTACTCCGTCTGTGCTGAACTGTAACGATGTATTCCGATTATTATGCAACTTAGTCACTTTATATGCGTGGTAGAAGATCTCGACACTCATCACACCTAGTGCACATTGTCACCACTGGACCCTTTGCAGTGCAGGCATCACATCTCCGAGTTGATGAATTGTGGGAATCTCAAGCCACACACTGCCCCCATTGGATCGGCTGGACGAGAGAGATTTTTGGTGCTGCGCCCAAAACGGTGATCAAGAGAGATATGACGCGAAACCCAGAGTTTTCATCCATCGTTGTGCAATTCTGGAACGCAAATGCACAGTAAACTAGAAGAAACATAGAACTGTACATACTAATACCTCTCATTTGGAAAAATAAATCTGTGGAAGTAACTGTCAAAACATTCAGTGGATTGTCTGCAGATGTGCGAGAGGGCTTGTGGCAGGTTATTGCAGATTATTGTTCCATCACTCCATTCCACTCAAATCCTTCACCTTGAGTCAAAAAGCTCAGTTTGACTGAAGGCCTCTCAGCCAGCCTCTTCGTTCTTTTTTTTTAAGCATGATGTAAAGGTCTTTTAGACCGTCTGTGTCTGAAGGGCACGTGCGTAGCTAGAGTTTGGAGGAGACGCGAGTGTCGTGAATGAATGTTAAGGAAACATCTTGTCAGATTCGATCCTTTCAGGGGTGCCGTTGTACTTCCTTTTGGATTGGCTGACTCTTGGTTCTTTGTGTGCTTATTGGTTGGTTTGTTGGTTGCCTAGGTAGAGGGGGCTCCGGAGCCATGACTTTGATACTCACCCCGACTCCGCATGCATGGATTTTGCATGCTCTCCCCTAGTTTCAATCACTTTCCCCTGGCTATTCTGTTCCTTCTTCCGCTGTTCGAAGACGGGCAGTTTAGATGTTTCCAGATGACTCTGTATTGGCCTGAAATCCCATTCATTGTTTACCCTTACCTCTTGCAGTGGCCATGCACCAAATAACTGGCATTTAAGGTGGGTAAGGATGAGCAGGGGCACCATGAAGAGGAGGAAATTTGGAACATATTTGGACTGGTTTGAGTTGGGGACCTAATAGAATGTGCTTTCATGGGCCCAAAATCTTAAGCGGCACCCCTGAGGATGATTAACCCCTTGTGTTCAGAGCAGTCTATCTGCAGTGTAAAAAATATTTTGATGTAACAAAACAACAACAAAAAAAGACTGTTTCCTTCAAAAAGTATCATAAAATTATTCATGTCCATGGAATGTTGCATTAAAAATATAACATGAAGCTTTAAAAATATTACATATATTGTTGTAACTAATGTTCGATTTGAACCAATACTGGTCCTCTAGTTGTGCTTTGATGTTGCTTTGCGTTAGAATAAATTCTATGGTCTTTGTTATATTCTTCTGAAAATGGTGTATAATTGTTTGTGCTTGTTTATTATTTCACATAAATAATACTGACAGATGATGTTTCAAACACTGAAAGTTCTCTCCAGGTTTTGCCTTGTTTGCTAGTTAAGCTTTTGTGGGAGAATCAAAACATTAGTTAATTTATTAAAAATACGGAGCAGAGATCTCATACTATACTGGGGTGGCTGGGTGGGTACTGACATTACCTCACATGCTCTAGGCTAGATTTCGAATCCCATCTCTGCTTTGTGTGTGTGCAGCTTGCATTTTGGGCAGGTTTTTAACAGGTTCTCGGCTTCCTGCTGCTTCCCACAGACATGTACTTAGAATAATTGGCATCTCTGAATTGCCCATTGAGTGTGAGTGTATTGTATGTACTTTGTGATGGACTTGCATCTTGTCTGTTCAGGGTGATCACCCCACTTTGAGAAGCTCCGGCCTCTTCTGGAAACGCTGAAATGGATGGATGGGTACCGCATTAGCCGAATTAATTTGCCAGCCCATGTCCAGACAGATGCACAGATGTGCTGTGTTTTCACTGCCTATTTTTAAGGTCCTGTTTTGAATGTTAACACAGAGCAGCATGACATCAAGCTTGTTTGGCCAGAGCGATGACCTTCAAGGTGTCGCGCCCCCTGCTGGTGCCTTATGCTCAGTAGCTGTATGACACGCGGGCGCTCTGATTTGAAAGTGCATCACTGTACGTGAAGTTAATGAAAATGGAATTTCGCCGGCTTGAAGACATGGTGCACCGTGTCTTAACATCGGTGACTCAGACCTGATATACGTCATCAAGCAGCCGGCACACGTGGTCCCTCTTGGGTGGGGGGGGGGCATCTTTGAATAGTGCCCATGACATGTGGATGCCATCTTCCACTGTGTCCGACTGCCTGGGCATGGATCGTTCTGCCGTTCTTCGTTTCACTCCATGCGATGCCAGCCTGATTCCAGGCAGCCCTCGTCAACCGTATCCCATGGTTACCTTTAAGAGGGAGACAATCAGTCACCCGCATGCCGCCTCTCAGAGTTTACGACCCTGCACGGCATCACCTCTGTCTGACTCACACTTGGCCCCCCAGCACTATGTAAGAGACCAGCAGTGTCACATGCCAAGATCCTCTGCCGTGATTGGCTGTAGGCAGCAAATAGGAATCGCAGAGCATGAAAAGCCTGCAGAGGGCCGGAGCTGACCACGGGAGCTCGTCTTACACTTCAGGAAGTTCTCAGATGGTCTGATGCCACTACTCACCACATTAGATGACTGAGATGTTGCCAGCTATATTTTATCTAGTTAGAGTTTTGTGATGCAGCGTTACAGCTCTTTGAATATGCAGGTAACTCTTATGGCTGGATTTACAACTTGCACATGTCCCTAAAACCGAAGCATTGTTTAAACCCAAAACAAACCCGGATTACATTGGTGAAACTATAGGCAGTGCAGCTGACAGTGCCACATTGGGGCCCACAGAAATGGGGGGTTCCATGGAGGGCCGACGGGTCCCTTCACAGGGAGGAGCAGGAGTCTATTGATCTATTCGTTAAAATTAACGAAGCATGTTACATTGCATTATGAAGTGCCAGAAACCTAACGATATATGCAGCCTTTACCCGGATGGCGAATCTGTCGCTCAGTGTCCAGTTTTAAATTTTGTTAAGCTTTTCTTTATGACAAGGCTATAAAACTTCATATTGTACATCTTAAGGGTATTTCAGAAAGATATATGGTACATCTGTAACACTTAACCCTTGAAGGTCAAGGGTCTTGTTCGTGTGTATGGACATGTGTCCAGTAATGAGGAGGGCCCCCTTACAATGGGCACTGGGACCCATTATAAGAAGCTTATGCCACTGCTGGACTGGGTCACATTTTAAGATCTATTTCCAGCCAAAAATCCATTTGAATCGACACAACAAAGGTTCATTCTTCTCCAGGTCTCTCGCCGGCTGTTAATGCAGAGAGTTGGCGGCGTTCCCGTGCTCCTTTGCACTCTCCCTTTTCGACCTCTGCAGTGGTGATCCCCCGCTTTGCCCAAAGCTCCCATCTTATCCATCAACACGGGCGATGTCACACAATGCGTGTAGCGAATTCCGTTACCTTCTGCATGGCAACAACTAGTAGGACTAATGTATCACTGCCCTTCGGGAACTTTGGTATTTGGACTGTTATAAATTGTATAGTAAGCGAAACTGTACCTTAACGACCGTATCCGATGCTTGTTATGATAATACTCCATGACAGGCTACTGCATCCACATGGAACTATTTGGTAGAATTGTGTTATATTGTGATAGCATGTAAATTTAACACCCTCCATGCAATAAATATTTCTATAAAACTCCCCGACCCATTGAGCCATTTTCTTCATCGTGTAATAAATTCCCTTTTCAATCTTTTTTAATCTACCTTCAGAGGGTTCGGACATCTGTGAAAAATTTCTCCACAGTTAGCTGATAACGGATATCTGGTGCATGTTCCAACAATTTGAATTTCTGCCACTTGAATTTTGAATCAAAACTCAAGATGAGCAAGATGGGACAGCTGGAGAGAGGAGCAGTTTTGGGTCACGGATTGCACGGATTATGCGACGGATATAAATATTACTGCTCTTGGCATCATGATAAGGATGATGCAACTTTAAGGTACTTTCAAGCTCCTAAGAAAAATACTGTCAAAGTTTTTTTTTTGGTTAACTAAAAATAGTATGAATGCTTTAAAAACATTTCAAACGCATAGTGGCTCATTTCCCATTGATTAATTTGTTTTCAATGAGGCAGTGAGTTCTAGTTTGTTCTGATTAAAAAAAAAGCTGCAAGTCTTTTGTCAGATAAATTGAAAAATAATACTGAAGCATTTAACATTTGTTTTACATATTTCTTTGACCTGCATGCAGAAGATTAGGCCAGTCTCCAGTACAGAAAAATGCCATCCAGACTCTCAGTCACCCACAGAGATCTATCAAAACTCCATCTGGGACCTGAGTCATTAAAACAAAACAGCAGATATGCTTGGGAGGAGAAAAGTGTCAAAGCAAAGGGACACAGAGCAAAAGAGCTGAATAAACTTCAACTTTTGACTTTTAATTACACAGCTGAGGTCACCCAAAGCTATATTACATGGGCATAGGTGGATAGTTCAGGTCCAGAAAGTAAAAATCTAGACCAAGATTTTGTTTCAACCAACCAGTTGAGCATGCTGTGACTGTGACTCTTTATACTCAACTGGTTGCTTAAAACAAAATCTTGGTCTGGATTTTCACTGCTGGGCCTGAATTATAAATTTCTGCACAGGAGAGCATCATGGTGGAAATATCCAAGGCTTTGATGGCAAGATATTATTCAAAGGCCATATAGGTGTTAGGATAGACATTGCAGAATCCTTTTGAGTCTCTTTGATCCAAAACTTCTCTATTGATATGTCCCGCAGCACAGGAACATCTCTGCATAATGTAGGCTCAGATATAGAGTAGGAATAATCAACCAAAGGTATGCCGTAGCCCATAGCGTGGGGACAGTAGCATGGTGGGCTACCCCCAGTAAAATACACACATATCCAGTCTGCAAATTCAACCATCCCACCTACCAAGAGACCATTCCTCCTAGCCATTTCCCTGGTTATCTAAATAACTTCAACAGTCACTGAGATTAATGGTGCTCTGCTGGATTTCATTAAATGGGCTACTCGAAAGATCAAGGCTGGTTTTCTCTTGCCATGACCCCTATTCTACCTAATATATATTTTTTCACGAGACCGCCACATAAGCGCTAGGCATGTTACTGTCTGGAGAGCGATCATTATAGTTAGTGCAAGTCCACTGCCGCTTTGGTTTATTGAAAAGGATGCATATGATTATGTGTGGTTAAACGGCTGGGTTGCCAATGCTGCCACCCTGTGGGCACAAGCCAAAAATACAAGAAAAATTTAAAGGCGTCGGTTGGTTAAATATGACTGCGTGGGATGGAACTTCCATGATAACACCCACAGAAAAGATGTCCATAAAGAATACAACGAAATGTAGAATGTGTTGTGGCGTACACCGTTTCTTTTCGCCTTATTTCTGCGATCTTTTATTTCTGGATCATGCTTTCCACTTTTGTTTTCTTGCAGAGAAATTCGCATCCTACCCGTTTGTTTTACAGTAAAAATGCTGAAACGCAACTTTGGTATGGTCCCATTAGGGTTGCAAAGATGGTTCATTTTTTATCTCATACACGACCGCAATTTACTGCTGTCTGAGTAAGCAGACCTCCTTACGGCAGGGCCGGTCTTAAATAATTCAGCGTGCTTTTGGTCTGCATGCAGAAACGTTGCCGAAAGGTTAATCTTACACCACCCCCCCCCCGCCCCAGCTTATTGTGTTTTTATATATGCATGGAAATAAACATGCAAACGTGGCTCTCATGATTCGTATACGAAAATAAAACGTACAAATATAGGAATAAAGGAATGAATCATATTTTAAAAGCACCAAAGTGAAGATACTTCTGGAGACGTGGCTGGGTTTTCCAAAGACGCGTCTTTTTCGTGACGAGATGAGTGTGTTTGTGTGCCAGGGATTTCTTTCTTTTTTGCTCAACCCATAAATAACTTATGCATCATGATGGTACAGCGAGTTTACAGTCTCAGTGATTGTGCTGTATCCAGGAGATGGCTAAGGGGCACCGCCGGGCCTGAGCGTCAGTATCCAGATGTAAATGGTCCATTCATAAAATAAGGGACCGACTTTGCCTGTGTCCTCCCAGGAGGCGAATGATTACCGAAATGTTAATTACACATGACAAGTGGAAAGCAGTTTAATGCAGGATGGTCTGCTGCGACCGTATTAAAAACCATGTTTAATTTCCAGGAATCAAAATTAAGGTGGCGATCAACATCTGGCCCGAGGTGCGAACCACATTTAGAGCATGTGATTTATCCGCTGCTTGTTCAATTAATCCCAACTTGTATGTTTCGCAAAATACACCGAGTTGCTTATGTAAAGGATTCATTTACTAGATGGTCCACGGCGCCGGCTGCAGGAGCTTATAGGCCTAGATAACGGGGCGAGTGATGGAGATGCTGCCCGGGAGCCGCCCAGCGGCGAGGCTGACGTCAGCGTTGCGGAGCTGCTGTCCCGGGCCAGTGCCGAAGTGAGCAGCGATACCCAGCCGCAGCCTGCCCGACAGCACGCCAACATGGGCAACGTGCAGGTGAGTGCTGATCCCTCCCCCGGGGGCTGGTTTCCCCAAATCTGCGGCTCGCTGATGTCCGAAATTCGCGCGAGCTAAATGTCATAATGAGAAATACGCAGTCATCTGCATCGCGGTTAGTGCGCGGCGTCACCTTGAACTACGTTAACATTCATTCAACGTTCTATTTTAAGGTGAAATTAATTAGCGGATAGTATTGCTGAAGCAATACATGTTTTTTTCCTCAAAAGTTTTATACGGGCTAATACAAAAAAGTGGCTTATATAGAATAATATAAATGTATATATACATGACTTTTGATACTTGCGGTCATCTGGTTTTACATTATCATTATTATAATTATGATTATTATTTATCGTTACTGTTTAAAGAACAGTAATCCGCATTATACAGTGAGTACGAGGGAAGCGGCCGCGCCCGTAGGGAATTTGCCGGAATCCCGACCGGATCAATACCGCCGCATTGTGGCTCAGGGCGGCCGGCGCGGCCGGGTGGGGCGTAGGCAGCGCACAGAGCTTCCATTCTGCAGTTCGGCTCCAAACAACAATTGCAATGCGGGGAGTCGGCATTTCCGCCCATTAAATACCAACCCGCGTCCGTGAATCCTTTAACTGGAGCTTATTTCATGTCTAATGTTTACATTTTCGTTATATTCCCTGCACATTTCACCAACTCCCTTCCTTTTTGCCACCACCCTATAGCCAACAGTTCTGCCATATCCCGATTTCGACGTGGTCGCTGATATTAAAGCGATACGCAAAGCCTGCAAGGGTCTGGGTAAGTCCGACGCATATATACTGTCCCGGGGGGCGGGGCAGACCCTTCGCTCCTCCGGGATGCGGCGTACGCCCGTCTTACTTATGAGAAATCCATCAGCCTTTCTGCCTAAATACAAAAACAGTGTTGCTTTCGTTAAGTGCAGTGCTTTCCTGATATTCAGATGACATGAAAAACAAAGAATCAGTTTTATTAAGTGTAACTGGTGAATTGATGAGCTAGCACTGACTACACAGATTATTAACCCTGGTCTGTAAAGGGGGCAGTTTACCATATGTAGGGCAGATCAGCATGTATTGTTTATATTTACTTTTTATTAAGAGGTCCTGATCTCAAGTGCAGTTGGCACACTAATACTGCAAGCTACCTAGTCTTGCTCTCTTTTGCCTAGGTGGTAGGCTTTTGCCCAGTGTCTGAAATCCACACCTCTGTTCCTTAGGGACTGACGAGGAGGCGATAATCGATATCCTTGCCAACCGCTCTGCGGCTCAGCGAATGGAAATCAAGCAAGCATATTTTGACAAGTACGACGATGTAAGTCATTTTACGTGCTTCACCTGTCCTCTATCCTAAACAAATTACTGTATATCATGAAAAAAGACGGCCAAAGGTGGCCATCTTGCTGTGTATCTTATACAGTGATATATACACAAAGACACACAGGTAGGTGTGAGATCACTTGTGACTGATTGGCCTGAGCTGGAAAGGGGTGATCATGTGACCTGTCGTCATGGCTCCAGGAGCTGGAGGAGGTTGTGAAGAAGGAGCTCTCCGGAAGCTTCGAGAAGGCCATCATCGCCATGCTGGACCCTCCTCACGTTTACGCCGCCAAGGAGCTGAGAAAGGCCATGAAAGGGGCGGGCACTGACGAGGACGTGCTGGTCGAGATCCTGTGCACCAGCACCAATCAGGTGTCGGCTTCTAATGGCCTTCAGGAAAGAAGCTGTTGTCCTACTGAGACAACAGATCGCCGCATGATAATGATAAAATGGCCCTAATAAGTGGGAATGCAGCTTCATGACCCTGAAAAAACACAGCCCTGACATTTTGAACCACTATACTCATCACCGTATCATTTTCTGGCAGGATATTTTATGCTGTAAGGAAGCTTACTTCCAGGGTAAGTCCCCTGCTGATAAATCTGAATGCTAAGTGATTCTGGTGCCATATTTTTGCATGTAAGTGTTATACTCAGCTAAGTATGATATTTATGAAATAATTACTCAGGTTCTTAGCCAGTATCTTCAGCTCAGTAGTTCCCACCTGTTATCTGACTTCCATTAAGGATGCTAATTTTTTTCTGTGAAACCTTATGCGTTTCCATGAATTTTTGAAGGGGGGGACCTAAGAGGGGCCATAATTTATACCGAGGGGCCAACCTTGTCATTAGCCAATCATATGTTTTCAATTGGTGAGTGATAGGCGTGGGCTCACTCCGGGAGCCAATCATCTTTCAGGTGGGGCCAATACTTGTGTGGCCCTGCCCCTGTATACCCCCTGGTTTGAATCCCACCCACCGTCACCTTGTCTGCTGTCCCAGTGCATGAGCGTGACCTGGAGTCAGACATCGACGATGACACCAGTGGGGATGTGAGGAACCTGCTGATGGCCCTCCTGCAGGTAGAGGCACCATCCTCCCCATCACGCCGACGTACATGTCTTGCCGTTAATCTCCCTCCTTGGCAAGCACTGAGAAGTAGCCATTTTAATTTTTGGCAGAGTCCATTAAAAGAATTAATTCCTGGCATGTGTGCCCCCACAGGCGAACAGAGATGAAAGCTACGAGGTCAATGAGGAGTTGGCAGAGCAGGATGCCACGGCCCTTTTCGAGGTGAGGTCACATCCGCCTGAAGCCAAGGCGTTTCCAGCACCTTTGTGCTCATCATGTCATGGACCAATCACAGCAGAGACACCTGGGACTCAGAGTAGCCAGACTGTGGCACCTTCATATGATCTGTGAAGCTCCCTAAACTGACAATACGCTCTATGAGCATGGATGGATTGGGGGGGGGGGGTGTTCTAGTCATTTATTTATTTGTTTGTTTGTTTAACAGGTTCAGTGCTCAAAACACAATAAATGAGCTAGAGTTAGCTTTTAGGCTAATGTTTATCTGTTGTCCCTGGTCAGTCAACTAAACAAAAACAATAAACATTTCTTCCAAAACTAATCGAAATAAAATAAAAAAGTTATGTCAAATATTTTTAAAAATAGTATTTAGCTAAAGTATTGATAGCTATATAATGTTCAGTCTATTCCTAGAAATAAAATTGCTAAAGCTTAACCTGAAACTAAAATATATATAACTAAAGAGTACTTTTTAAATTTAAAACAAACAAAACCACACTAAACCACATGAAAACTAAATGACATTAAAATGGATAGCAAATGAAAATTGGTAATAATATAAAAATAAAAACTCAATTGAAAAATAACTATATAATACTGATATGCACTATGCTTATATATGTCAACATACATCGGTAGACCCTTTTCCAAGGGTACATATGTATTGTTTTTGCATATGTAAGCTGTATTCTTTGAAGCTGCACCTGCACTATATATATTAATTTCTACTTCCTAAAATTCAAATTCGAATTACAATTCTGCATCCTGTTGTCACCCTTGATTCAAATTCAACTCAAAATCACAAACTGAAGTGGAATTTCAGGGCCGTTCTCAATTTAATTCTGAGTGGTGCACAACCCGGTTCAGTAAGTCTGTCCATGGCCTTCAGATTTATTGAATTATGAAAGAGCAAGTAGGAATCCTCTTGCCCTCCACTTTGATGAAATTTAAAAGAGGTTCTGATGTAAGTTGGGGGACTCCAAAAACCCAGTGCAACAATTTATATTCATATCTATAAAAATGCTTAAATTTTACCCCATATACAAGTTAAGAAAATCCATTGTATTGGCATCTTTTTAACATTTAGGTCTCGGGGCTGTTACCTGTTGACATTTACTTTGTTGTTTGTGTTTTCCCTAGGCTGGGGAAGGGCGCTTTGGGACGGATGAAACCACCTTCAGCTACATCCTGTCGCAGAGGAACTACCTGCAGCTTCAGGCCACCTTCAAGATATATGAATCGGTATTTTCCCATCACTATGGCAACGCTCATCCTTTGTGGCTCACCACTGTATTTACACTCTATTCAGTTAATATGCTTCAAATTCTGGATAAAAATAAATCGGCAGAAAGACGTGAGATGTAAAAGGTGTCGCTGCACACTGTGGACGCATTCGACATATGCGCTCTCCTCCATCCCTTCTGGAAGCTTCCTTCATGAAACCAGAATTATATCCGCCTGTCCTGCTGTTTGGCCCGTAGCTCTCGGGAACAGAGATCCTGGACACCATCGACAAGGAGGCGTCGGGGACCCTGAAGGACTGCTATGTCACTCTCGGTAGTCGTCATGCCAGCATCTCAGTTCCCATGATCCTTGGCGAACACGCCCCTTCCTGCCAGAACGACACCCCTGATAATTCATTAACATGGTCCGGGGTATGGTATCTTGTAGACTAGGGGTGCCCAACACACTTTGCAGAGACATACCTATTAAAGCTGGTAATTAGCTTAAGGTGTGTTTCAGCAGGGAAGTCTGCAAAGTGTGCTGGATTCTGGCACTCTGGGACTGGGGTTGGGCAGCCCTGTTGTAGACTTTCTCTGTCCACCATTTGCTTTCATTCCCTTCCAAGGGTGACCCCCCCCCCCCACTGATGCCCTTACTGACACTCTCACTGACCTCCCTCACTGATGCCCTCCCAGACCCCCCTCACCGATGCCCTCACTGACCCCCCCTCTGCTCATGCCCTCACTGACGCCCCTACTGATGTCCTCACTGACCCCCCTCACCGATGCCCTCACTGACCCCCCTCACTGACCCCCCCTCTGCTCATGCCCTCACTGACGCCCCCTCTGCTCATGCCCTCACTGAC
>JAODKN010000079.1:5939717-5954620 GCA_026774425.1 Petrocephalus zakoni
CCCCCCCCCCCCCCCCCCACCCCCCCCCCCCCCCCCCCCCCCCCCCCCCCCCCCCCGCCCCCCCCCCCCCCCCCCCCACAAGAAATTGTTCTAAAGAGCGCCAAATGAAAAATCAGAGTGCCAGAAGGGTTTGCATGAACGCAAAAAGCTCGATTTTGCTGGGAGAAGCAGGGAAGGCGGAGCCTCGACTGATCCTTGGATTATTCATCCCAGATAAAGCCCAGGCTACAGAATTATGGGACGGGAGAAGGTGATCGGGGAGCGGGGAATGATCCGGATTGTGGAGCACACACAAAACCACCAACCCTCTCCCCGGATGAACGAAAAGGCAATGGTGGAAGGCAGGAGGGCAGTCCTAGGTAAAGACACCCCTCCTAGGAGCTTGCGGGGGTGAGGGGGGGTACTGGAGAGCACAGTACTCACTCCGGCGAGGGATTTCTGGATATTCTCACGCGCCCGGGCAATGTCCTGTAGGATGGTGTTAGCTCCAGTATCCTGTAGGGGCACAGGGGGGCAGAGACAGGCAGGTCAAAATAGGTGCCAGGAGCGGGGGTGCACGGAAAAAGCCGGAACGGGGGCCACCTGGAGCACAAAGGCTGAGGGGCGCTGCATGCGGCCTCAGTGCTGCCACCAACAGACTGGGGGGAGTAACAGGCAGAATACGCCACAGCTTCCCTCCTGGGAAATTTAAAAAAAAAACACTAAATATTTATGCAGCGAAACCCCTGCGTCCTCGGGTTCCTTTAAATCACAGCTAGATAAGATTTTAACATCTCTGAGCTATTAGTTGAATTCTCCCCAAATGAGCTTGATGGGCCGAATGGCCTCCTGTCATTTGTAAATTTCTTATGTTCTTATGTTCTCCAGATCGTCCAGATCCAGGTGACAGCTGTTTAAGGACTTTAGGAATATCTGAACGGTACCGAATTAAACTAAACGCAACCCGTGTGTCCCAGAGAGAAGAGATAGAAAGAAGGAGGGAAAAAAAGAAAAAAAAAAAAACCCCACCACACACCCTGGGTAACAGGATCTCTTACAAGGTATTTCATTTGAGTCAGGTGGCTGGGTTCCCAGGGAGGGGGTGTTCAACAAGCTCCAAGTCAATTCAGCTGAATATCAAATAACAGCAAAAACAAAAATCTATGTACATCTCTAGCACGGACATTAGTATCAGTCTCAAGCCAAATCAGGGGACAAATGTCATACCACCTTATACGCAGAACATTTATAATGCTGACAACTGAGAGCAGCGCTTTTAGGTCGCGTTACACTGAATGTCACAGAGCCCAGGTCAGGCCGGCAGCCATATTAAAGCCTAAAGCTGCCAAACACTCAAAGGCTGCACATTCCCCTTTAATGTCTACTCTGTCCCGCCCCGCTCACAGGCTGCGGGGGGCGGCACATCCACCCCCAGGCCGCTCAGACAGGCTAAAAATACCCCGAAACGCGAGAAGCACTATGGTCGAGGCAAACACAGCCCCAGCGGACTGCGAGACCCCAACCCCGATACCGGAGTGTCACTGGCCGGCAACCCTTCCCGAGGGAACAAGGACGCACATGACCAACAGACACCAGGGGCACCTGGGAAGCAGACATGGCGAGCATCTTCATGATGAGTGAAAGTACAGGATGAGAAATGGCCCAACGCCGATGACAAGAGGGACATGAAACATTTCTGTGTTTAAATACATGCTGGTTAACCTGCTGAGCAAAAAAGGTTCACTGGATTCGTAGTAAAAAGGAACCATAGATATGATACCCTGATTATTATGATGCTTAAAAGCTAAACTGTTTAGAAACATCATCAAGGAGGACCCACACCGTTTACCACTTATATTCTGATTTTAAAACTTGGGGCCTACAGTCATCCAAGTGACGTATATAGTGCCGTACAGAAACCATTAACTGTGCTGCAGGTCACAGGACTACAACAACCCAGAAATCACCAGGAAGTCCTTTAATATCCTTCTAGCTACCTTTTATTTTTTCACTGGAGAGTAGCAAAGTGAGCTGGGTTTAATAATGGAAGATTAATGAGCTGTAAAGACAGGCGGTTACATTTCCAGAGCTGGAAAATCCAAGGTAGTCAGCCAGCACACACAGGCAACCTCAGGGTCCTAAAGTACCCAGATCGAGTACCGTTAAGGCAGACTGCCTCATGCGACTCGGAAGGGGCCTTGCGAAGGGGCACGGGGTACCTGTGGTTGGTGTGCGGGACCATTGACCCCCTCGTAGAAGCGCCGCTCGGCCTCGTCGTACTGGGTCTTCTCGAACCAGACCTTCTCCTGGGACAGGTACTGTACAGCAGTCATTGTGCTGAGGGGGAGACAGGAAGTAGGGAGAGTCAGTCACATGACAGGAGTGAGGCACTCTCATTGGATACAGGCTGACAAACGGGGCGGGGGCAGATGGGCAGGTGGGCCGGTCGCAGAGCGACAGTTTAACAGCTAGAGCTGCAAGCCCTGGGTAAGGCTCCCTGTCCAGCTGTGGACATCGGAGGGCTATCAAAAATTTGGCGAGGACACTGGGAGGTACATCACAGACGGACACAGAGTCGGCTAGACTTCGCAAGGGGCGAGGATGTGGAAGGGTACCTGGCACCCACTCTGAAAACAACTCAGTTACCGGGTAAAATATGTTCGCTGGTCTGCAAATAGAGCCTTGACCCCTCAACTACGCGGTCCTGCAGCGACAAATAACGGTTAAAAAAAAAAAAAAAACCTCAAAAAAATGGTTAAAGCAAGACTACAAAGCTGCACATATAAAACTGTGACATAGCCACAGAGACCCATTTACAGACACACAAAAAAGAAGTCACAAAACCAAAGAAAATAGGCCTGTGATATCAGCTGACAGTCCTCCTCATGAAGACGAGCCATACTTGTCCCTCCGGGGGGCGCCATTTCCCTCAGGTCCCGGCCTGTTTCGGTCTTTCGCCACCTTGACTGGCCTGCTGGAGTCCTTGCCTCCTGCCAGCTTATCCCCACCCTGGGCTGCCGCGGGGGGCTGGCCATACAGGCGCTGGTAGTAGGCGGACTCCGCCTGGTCATAGCGAGGCTTCTCTACCCAAACGCCCCCAACCAGCTCGGCGGGGAAACGGGGCAGCCCGTTCACAGACTCCTGCTGGCCCATGGGGGAGGGGGTAGCCGGGGTTGGGGCCAGGGTGAGATAGCCCTCATCCGGGGTGGGCTGCGTGGCCGGGCTGCGTCCGGGCGGGAAGGAGAGGGACCCAAGAGCGGCACGGGGGGAGGCCTGCTCCACGTAACGACGTCCGACCGAGTTGGAGGCCGGCTTGTTCACCCTCACTGCCTGTGCCAGGTGAGGGCAGGCCGCCTGCGCCAGGTGAGGGTAGGCCTCCTGCTCGGCATGGTGGCACTCAGCGGACACAGCCGGGGCGATGGGTGGAGGACTGCGCGAGGTCTCCAGACACGACGGTGCTGGTTCCCGGGGAGTGGACCCATCTGGGGCGGACGCCTGGCTGACTAGCCAGCGCTGGTAGGAGCCCTCGGCCTGCTCGTAGGTACTGCGGCCAAACCATACCGTGTCTGCTTGGAGGCCAAGCAGCACCGGGCTGGGCCCCGGGGAGCCACTCTCGCTGGGGGAGAGGTGTTGCCCGTCCCCTCGCCCGTCGAGACGCCCTTCTGAGCCAGCGGCCTTGGTCTCGGCGCGAGAGGAACGCTTGCGGCGTCGCTGCCGCTTCCCCGCACGCCGAACATCGCCATTCAGGCTGCTGCTCTCCGGTGAGGACGAAGTGCCGTTACCCTCCCGGGGCACCACTCCGGGCCACCCCTCTGCAGGGGCAGAGGTGGCGCTGTCCGCCTGAGCCTGATCCAGCTTGGCCTGATCCATTTCTTGATTTGAGGGGTGGAGGATTTTCACGTCTTGAATCCAAAATGCAGCACAGGGAACGAAGAGAGGAACAGGTGACAGGGGCAGGCTAAACACTTAATTTACACTGGATTTAAAACAGCAAAATGGGGCTGATCTCGAGACCTTCGACACTTCCCAGTGTAAAGTACTTTAACTAAAGAGGCTTATGAATCTGTCTACACCCAACTGCTAAGCTATACCTGCTACCCTGCCCACATGACTCTGCATTCAGAGACACAGCTCCACTTAACGTTGATGCATTACCTGAGCTTAATTCAAAACACCAAATCGTTAAGAGCCATTAAAAAAAAAGCAAGGTCTTGGATCACTGCCCCAATGAAAACAGAGGCATGCAGCTGAGAATGGAAACAGATAGAAGCCAAAGCAAAAACTACAAAATCGATGTGAAATGAAATTCATCGTGACCTCATTCTCTAACGTCGCTGTTAAAAAAATACTCAGTTCTACTCGCAAACTGGGCTTAAAACATTGTATTCAAATATAAAAGTAGCCGAGGTCAAGATCGGCAGTAATAGTTTACGATGCTCCTACAACAAGAAAGCCCGAGGTTTCAGTGCAGGTCTATCTGGGCTCAGGACATGTGTCAGTCATAAGCTTTCTGGCGTCTGTAATGTGCACGATCGGTATCAGAGAGCAGCATAAGGACAAGCGAAAATCAAGTCACAGATGAACAGCAGCCGGGCTGCGTTAGGACACTGCAGCAGACGGCCACAGAATCAAAGTAAACCAAAGGGCACAAAAAAAAACCTAATGTGAAGGAGATGGAGGAATTGGGTGACAGGCTGGGCTGTGATTGCAAACACAGACAGCGCCCAGGGCACGCAGCCGGCGTCCGGCATGCAGCGGAGCCCCCGCCGCTACTCACCGGCTGGAGGTGCCTGGCGGCGGGATCAAGTCACTGAAATGCTTGGTGGGATCCTTTCATCCGCGAAGCATGGGTGGATGGGCACAATTAGGGGGGGCTGACTGGGGCCTGAACACCATGCACCCGCATAATCTCCGGCGAGGCTCGGGCCGAGCTGGCACATTATTATTTATCATCATCATCATCATTATTATTCTATTTTTTAATCGTGCATTTACAAAGTATCCATAAGGATCCGCTAAGGATATTCGTTTCCTGGCGTCTAACATCCAAGCACTTCATTTAGATGGAGGGGGGAGAAAGTGGGTTGGGACAATCGAATACTCACTTTGCAAGTCCTTGGCAGCATTAGGAAAACAGAGGAACCGGTTATTATAAAAGCACGACACCATAAACCGGAATGTAACGGCAAACCATCGCCAAGTCACACCCAAATGTCCATGTTACTGTGTAGCAAATATACATACATATTGCACACAACGCGGTCACATACTGCATGCGCATCAATATAGACGTTTAATTATACAAATTATATGTATATAATACACACACACACACACACACATATACATATACATATACATATACACACACCGCAGAAAGAGCAAATCCGGAGCACCGGGGGGAAGCCCCGGCAGAGCTCGGCCTATAAGCCGTGCGCTGCACCCCCGCGGCGCGGCGCGGCCCCAGCCTGTCACCGGCTCACCTTTAAGGTGGGGGGTACCGGCACACCCGCACAGCCATTATAAGCCTTACCCAAGGAGCCGTGCGAGCTGCAGCTCCCCTCCCGCTACCCAGCGACCCGGAGCTCGCCTACACCTGGCCCCATTGTGCCACGGGGACCCCCGGCCGAGCCGCCAAAGGGCCACGGCGACGGCACTGGCGGAAACGCCCGAAAGTGGCCGAGTGCGGCGGCGGCGGCGCGCGCGCATCACTTACTGCCTCCGTCTGCGATTTATAGCGCTTTAGCTGGACGAGCAGGACGATCAGCGTGCGGCTCCCTCGCGACGGCCTGAGCGGAAAAGGGGCAGCGAATGGGGAAGCGCGTCAGTATATGCGCCGCCGGACCGGGAGGGGGGCGACCGCCCGGAGCCCCGAGAAACGCCTGCCTCCCATTTAATCTGGCCGACGGATCCGAGTCTATTTAGGCTTAATTTAATATTAGGTGGTAAGTATACTTCGGCGTAGCCATGGTTTTCGGATATACTGATTGTTGTATTACCCCCCAGCTATAAAAAATGGAACATTCCGAGTGTGACGTCGGGGCGTGATCATGTGAACTTGACAGGGGGCGGAGCTTCTTGGCCGGTGTAGTATTTCTCTTTATGTTAAGGTAAGTGTAAATTTACATTTTGGTTATGAATGCGGAATACATGGGAGAGGAATAAGTGCCAGTTATTTCATACACGTAATGTCCTTATGTAATTCATTTTTAACAGCTCATAAACCAGTTCATAAAATCTATTTTACAGACTTGTACAATCTACAGAATCTGGAAAAAGTGATAGTGTGGGTGCAATATTAATAATTTTCTGTATTGTTATGAAATACACACGTTAAATATTCATTAAAAGCCGTGCGTATACTTTTCATACATATATGTTACATGACTATAATGTGGGAAGAATACATTATGTTAATGGCCATGAAATCAAATGTCAGATACGATGTAATATAAATTTGTACACTAGGGGTCAGTATCGGGCTAATATACCTACCGTCTTCAAAATGGAGCATCCAATACATTAAGCACCACAGACAAAACAACGCATTTCTATAGTTTATTAAACAATGTCCTGTTTTCTCACCCAAGTTATTATCTCTAAGAGCGTGTGACACTTTAAATGAGTTGGGCGGGACCATGACTATTAATTTGACTGATATTTAGCCAATATGAAAATGAACCCTCTGCGGAATATCAGCAGCAACGGTGTAACAGTTTTAAAAGAACAATAACAATAAAAAATAGGAAAAAAACATATGGAAAAAAACGTTCAAAATGTAAAATTAATGAACAAAAACAGCTTTTTAATCCTTTTTTAACTTTTTGTCCAGTTCATAGCTCACATGTAGTAAAAGAACTAAGTTTACCTTGCCAAGCATCCCTCATTGGAGCAATACAAAAGACTAAATCCAGCCAATGCATGTCAGAATTATGTCATTCTGTCTACATCTCTGAACAGATGCTCATATAACAGCACTTTCAAATTTGAGAGTGCTCTCGCTAATGACCATTCAGCTTACTCAACACTGATTGGCTCAAGCAGCACTCAAACCAACCAATGGTCAGTGGCGTGAGTATTCCGAATCTGGATCAGGGTTAAGCCTGTCATATCCCATAATAATCGTGTGTGTGCGCACCAACTTTTGAGTGTTAGTGTTACTGAGCGTCTTCACCCATTTCAGCCTCTATGGCTTGTTAATCTCAGAGGTTTGACATGTTAGACATGGACAGCAGCGTGACAGAAAAAGTCCTGATGCTGGGCTCTCGCTCCATTCCCCACGCCCTGCCAGGATGCCTGTATGGGGACAGTCCACCTTTATGGCAGATATCTGATTGCACGACCCATGACAGAGCTTCGGAACACAAGTGGCACTCCCCTCAAACTTGGGGGTCCGCCATTTGCCAGCAATAACAGGAGCCCTGCCTTCGAAGACACTGCACCTCTGATGATACCTCTGAATTCATGCCCTGAAAACATTCAGAATCACGGTACGAAACAGAAATTCACCCCCCCGCGCTCTCACAAAGAGCCGTAAATGTAGTGAAGCCGTAAACCATCTTCATCCTTGCATACTGCCACTCCGTAAACATTAAAAAAAAGACACGTAAAAATTCAGGTTGAAATAAATACAAATAAATTATATAAAACAACAGGTTAAGACAAATTCTGTTAGCGTAATAAATAAGCTGATAAATCCTATCACATGCTCACAAACAAATGAGCAGGACAGTAGTGTGGTTGACACACGAGTCAGTGTGTCACCTTCTGGCTTCAGAAGAGTGATTTCACACGGCTTGGGGGGAGGATCTTCTCACAGAGGACACCAGTGGTGCGCATAGGGTCTTCCACATGAGGGAGACAGAATCAGTGTCATTTATTACTGACTGTGCCAGAGAAGGCAGGCAGTGGGCTGAGGATACAGTGCTGTGGCTGGAGAATCACGAGCAGGAGGAGCTGGAGAGGAGAGCGGACACATCTGGTTGGATCGCACCTCGTTTTCAGTACTACATCTGAAAGTCCCGTGGTCCGGTAACCCTGGGCAACCACTCGCCCAATCGGGGCATGGGAGGTCGCCTCCATCTTGTTTGTGATTGTGTCGCGGAGATTGGCACAGTGTCCTTGCTGGATATTATTCCTGGGTTTTACGGCGGCTGCAGCGAAGCCACAGGAATGTTACAAATCCAGCGGCTGGAGATCTCTGAGGGCGTGGCAGTTTTGGCGACTTCGAATGGTCATGGATGGAATGTAGTAGAGAGACGATGGCGGCTCGATGATGATGAGAACGGATCAGAACTGTATGCGGCAGAGTGCAGGAACCAGACGTCCTGATTCAAGGGGAAATGGTGGCAAATAGTGTAAAGAGAACAAACGGGGTGTGTGAGCACTCCGAGCTGGTTAGGGTAACCAACAAGCCTGAAGGTTCACGCAAGTACAGGGCCAGCTGGGCAGACTTTGTCTTCATTTGGCAATTTCTAGGAACACAGCCCTGGCTACGCTGCTGGGCAGCACGGAAGCCCAGTATTTTGGAAGGAAGGCCCCGGTTCTGAGGCATCTAGAAATGTGCCTGTCTGTTTGCCCTTCGAAATACGGCACTCGTTCTGATTCACCGTTTCGTGTCTTTGAGAGCATGGTGCCACCACGATGTGTGCATTAGATTCATGCAGCTTCCTATCAGTGGCCATGTATCCGTAACAGTGTAAACATTAGTCTGTATGTCTGTAGCTGATAAAGTATGTTTAGGGCACGTGTGTTTGTGTAGGCTGGCATGCATTATTGCAAGTGACTTCCTGACAAGTGACACAGGCCACTCCCTTGCTATTAAAATCTAAGAATGGCTGTTTTATACATCTGTGTTCCTCACTGCAATATTCTACTTCAATTTAGTAAAGGAAAATCTAGGACAGTGAGACTTTCTCTCAGTTTGCGAGTGTGGGTGAGATGAACTCTAGCCAATTTATGTAAATTATGCATATTATGAAGTAATTATTGGACAAAACCTGGCTTAAATGTATAATGTCTGAGAAGTATGAATGAACACGTTTTGTCCGTGCGTGTGTGTGTGTGTGTTTCCATGCGTGTGTCTGTGTGCAACGTCTGTAACCTTGAAACATGTAACCTCGGTGATGTTTGGCCATGCTGCGAGTTTGTGTGTTCTTGGTGTATTTTCCATTTCCGTGTGTCCATCTATGTGTGACTGTATGTGATGATGTGTGGACACCTGTACGTGAATTCCCTCTTGGAGGAGTATTTGAGGTATGCGTGCATCTGTGTGAATGTGTGTGTGTGGGGGCGGGTGTATGGCACCCCCAAGGGTCCCCTGGTGACTATAGCACCCCATCCATGAAGCTAGTGTCCAGCCTTTGGATGAGTACGCGGATGAAGGACATCTCCTTGCGCGTATTCTCGAAGATGACCCGTGGGTCGTCCGACTGGCATCGCAGGCAGTTGGGGGCCATGACCATGGCCAGGTTGCTGATGTCCATCTTGGTGATGGCCACGTTGCCGGGCTGTGCGAACACCTGGGCAGAGCAAGGAGGGAGGTGAGTGACCGCGTCAGAGGGAGTAACAGAGGAAAGACCCCTCAGAAACAAACAGAGGAAAGACCCCTCAGAAACAAACAAATCTGGAAAACAAGCTGATACAGAAGCAGCTGTGGGATCAGTTTGAGTAGGTAATTGATAGACAGGAAGTGGAACAGGAAGTAAATAAGCGTTTGACTTCATGCAGCCGCTTACAGCGCTGGCTTAAAGCGATGCATTCTGGTCATTCTGGTAATTTTTGATTGGTCAAAAACTAACCATCATGCACTGCGCTGTAAGCGGCTGCATGAAGTCGAACGCTTCCAATATGGCATTAACAGGCAGGAAGGACGGGAAGTGGAGCTGACCTGCAGGAAGCGGATCAGGTAGCACAGCACCATCTTGTTGATGTGGGGCAGGTTCAACACCAGGTTAACAGCAGCCTCTGCGTCGTCGTAGTTGGAGATGCACTCATCGTAGAACTCGTGTGGGATCAGGGGCTCCTCCAGTTCGCGGTACCACAGCTTCAGCAGGGAGGCTGAATGGGGGGGTGTAACAGAGACCTTCGTAGTGTAGGGACACTGAGGTCGAGGAGAACATGGATTCGTCTTACTCACCGTGAGCTGTATGGACGGTGACCTAATGAAGTCATTTTTATGACACTAATTCTCTAGTTGGAAGCTGATTGGCCAGGTCAAGCAGTTACCCCGCAAAACTCAACCCCACCAGCCCAGAAGTCTGCAGCCCATAGGCCATAATGGTGAGCCCATTGATCCCTGGGCCCACAACAGCCCGTGTGGTGGAAAGCAGGTCCGGGCGACAGTACCTGGAACATGGGGGTCCTTCAGTCCTGTGGGGATCCTCCACTGGTCCACCTGAAGCTTCAGAGCGTTGACCTCGTCTATGTCACCAGGAACTCTGTGACACGACACGGGACAGCCAAGCTGTGTCAGTCAACCTGTGCTCAGTTTCCATCTATCTTCTCCCTTCCTTTTCCCTCATCCTTTACAATCTCCCCTAGTCCTTTATTCCCCATCCTTTCATCTTTGTCTTAGCTCCCTCTCATCCCACTCTTTCTCCCTTCTTTCATCCCTTCTTCCACTACCCTGCCCTGTCCCCAACAACTGCCCCACCAGAACGGTTTATACCCTTGATATCCCCAGCAAAAACCTGCTCAAACTGGCCCAAACCAGCCCAGACTGTCACCTGAAGATGCCCTCGGTTTGGTCCCCGTTGAGTACCAGCACCTCCTCAGAGAGGCGTGTCTGCACCCAGGGCAGCTGGCGGTCAGGGTAGCGCTCTCTTTGCAGGGCCATGACCTCCCCCAGTGTGCTGCCAAACATGGAGGGGCTGAAGATGGCGGCGCGGGCGTAAACGATCTCCTCCAGGCTGGGCTTCTGCAGGCCCTGCAATTCACACAGGGGCAAGGGGGACATACACCACATTAGAAGAGAAGTGAGAGCACTGCACAGTGAAATGTGAGGACTGCACAGTGAAGTAGGATCACTGTACAGTGAAGTAGGACCACTACACAGTGAAATGTGAGGGCTACACAGTGAAGTAGAAGCACTACACAGTGAAATGTGAGGGCTGCACAGTGAAGTGGGAGCACTGCACAGTGAAATGTGAGGACTGCACAGTGAAGTAGGAGCACTGTACAGTGAAGTAGGAGCACTGTACAGTGAAGAAGGACCACTACACAGTGAAATGTGAGGGCTGCACAGTGAAGTAGGAGCACTACACAGTGAAATGTGAGGGCTGCACAGTGAAGTAGGAGCACTACACAGTGAAATGTGAGGGCTGCACAGTGAAGTTGGAGCACTGCACAGTGAAATGTGAGGACTGCACAGTGAAGTAGGACCACTGTACAGTGACAAAGGACCACTACACAGTGAAATCTGAGGACTGCGCAGTGAAGTAGGACCACTACACAGTGAAATCTGAGGACTGCGCAGTGAAGTAGGACCACTACACAGTGAAATGTGAGGACTGCATAGTGAAGTAAAAACACTGCATAGAGAAGTGCACAGTGATAGCATTGCATCTCATCTCAGAGGTCATCTCCGGTTAGCATAAGGAGACAATCTGCCCCCGTTACCCTCTCTGAGGTGCAGCAGGCACCAGCCTTGCTCGGACAGGCCCGTTGGCGAGAGCACAGACTGACACCGCAGCGGGATGCTGGCTGCCTGCCCCATGTACGGACACACACGTACGTGCGGGCACCGGCAGACAGAGAGAGACACACATGGGTCTTTACTGCTATCACATACACAGGCACAGAAAAACACACACACACACAGACGGGCTTTAAACTGTTTCGAGTTGTGGGATGGCAGAGAAAATAAACAACGCCCTATCAGAAACAGGCATTAGCCGGAAGCTGCACTCTGACTGGCAGCTCGGAGTCTGAGGCGGGACTAAACCAGAGGAGAGCCAGAGTGAACTGAAGAATGGGAAGACATGGAGGGCAAGGCGAGGAAAACAAACCTATATGCGGATTGTTAAACACGTAACCTCAAACAGAAACCTGACCTGCCCCATCTTGGCTAAGATCACCCCCAAACAGCTTCCTAACACCTGTTCCCATGGTAGTAATGCGATAGGCCTTCCCACGACACAGACAGATAGCCTCCTCGCTACAATCAATCACAATCAGAAAGTGGTCACTGATGCCAAGGGAACAGCTTGGCGCCAAATAACTCTCACTCACGGTGCATCTAGTCCCGATACAACCACATAAATCAAGCCTTCCCCTGACCCCTGGCCACCTAATTCTCAGTCTTTTAAAATGACGTCTGTCTGTGTGGAACAGGTCCCAGGGAGACAGTGAGGGGCCTAATTTGTGAGCACGTGAGTGTCATCCAGTGAACGCTTACCCAGAATCCCGTGCGTTACAGTGCGACAACCTGAGGCAGATATATGAGGTGTAGAAACTCACCTTGCTGAATATGTGTCGCCCTCCATCACCTCCACACCTACAAACCTGCTCCGCTCAGCACATCCTGAGGTGACCTACATATCATAACTCCTCGTCTCGCCCCACGTTTACCCAGAATGCCTTGTGGTGATGGAAACTAAGATGGGGGGGGGGGGGGGGATAGCTAAACTCTCCGCCATGCTCCATTTTGGTCCAGCTGCTGCTACATCAGGATTTTTCTGAAGGCCAGAAATGTCTGGCTGTGTCGGACATGTTGCCTAATCTGCTGAGAAAGATCTCCATAGTTTAGCTCAATGGTCATTTAACGGTCATTTAACTCAACCTTCCGTGTAATTATGTCTGCCATTGTATTTACATCACACACTCACACGCTAAATACACGTCACCCCGATTTCTCTTTTTCCTGTTTTAGACATGATAATTCGCAGTACAATTTTACACATGGTGTCTGCATGACCTGCTAAAACGCAAGAACAGCACCCAATCCAATCCTACCTTCACGGCTCAGAACCCTTAAGCCCTTATCACCTTTCTGCTTCTCCTTGTATTGGGACACACTCGCACACTCAGGCGTGGGGCTTCTCTGTGCAGCGAGGTAAATAGGACATTAGGAAACAGCACACGTACAGCGCTCTGGCAGTTCGTGACGCAGACAGCTACCCACAGTATGGGGAGGGGGTGCTCTGAATGAAACGCCTGCGAATACAAAACTGCGCGGATGAAATATTTAACGTCGGTGGCAGCGTGAGATGAAGACTCCACAGGGGTGAAGGGCAGATTTAGGAGGCTCTTTCAGCCGCGGGCGATACGCAACCAACGCTACATTTTCACATTACGTCGAGATGAAATTTATTACGGTAATTAGCTAGCTGCTGCAAGGAAATAGCTCCACTTTCATGGAGGAAATGCGGCAGCGAGGGTCAGGGTTTTCGAAGCCGACATTGACAGACGTGTCGTTGATTTATCTCCAGTCTGCACAACGGTACTGTTTTCAAATCAGGCATGCAGGTAAAATTTCATTAAAGCCCTCGTTACAGAAAGGGCCAGTTAATTACAGACTAAGAGAGGATCCTTCGCTGAGCTCTAAGACTAATCGGAATGGGCTCCTGCAAGCCAATTTTCTAGCAATTAGACACAGGGAGCCATCGATGGGCAGGTAATTAGACAGGAGACAAACGGCCTCACCCTGAGTCGAGCGACAGACTGGGCCTCAACCACCCCAGGGGACAAGAACCGTCATCAGGGCACTCTAAGAACACTCTGAGTCCAGGGAATACTTTAAAAGCACTTAAAGTACTTTAAGAGAACCTGCAACACTCAAATCTGAGGAAGCTTTTAATGTGATTTAATGGAGCTGGGCCCATAACCAGAAGCTTGTGGGGTCAAATATCAGAAAGGTCTCTGCAGGAAGTTCCCTAATGCGACCTTCCTCCTGAGGGCTGCCTGCCTGGCAGATGGTGATGGGCTTATCGCCCTGAGTCTCCAGTGGGCGGCACCATTACCTTTTTGGCTCCAGTCAGACCTGCCTTCTGCAGCTTCCGGTGACAGTACTTAGCATAGCTGCTGATGGCCACGCCTACAACAAAAGAGGAAAGAGAGAGGGAGGGAGGGTCAGTGCGGGACTGTCTGGGCCCGGCAGGCCTGCTGAGAGCACAAAGAACCACACGCACATTAGTCAGCCTGTCACGGGGCGAGCCAGATAACCCCATGAGACCAGTGGAGCTGAACAGACATTGCGAGCGCACTACCTCCCTGTGGAGGAATATGGATTAGTGCGATCACATGAACACGAGGGCCAGGATTAAAGGCACTCTAATGATCTGCTAGATGTGGGCCCAGGACAGCGACTCTGTCAGCCTTCATCATGGCAGAAAAACAACTGGATGGGTGTCTGATTTGGCAAACACGTGGAGGGGGTGTGGTCACTGCCTGTCTGAGGCAGGGGGTGTGGTCACTGCCTGTCTAAGGAAAGGGGTGTGGTCACTGCCTGTCTGAGGCAGGGGGTGTGGTTACCACCTGTCTAAGGAAAGGGGTGTGCCCACTGCCTGTCTGAGGCAGGGGGTGTGGTCACCGCCTGTCTAAGGAAAGGGGTGTGGTCACTGCCTGTCTGAGGCAGGGGGTGTGGTCGCCACCTGTCTAAGAAAGGGGGCGTGGTCTCGCGAGGGAGGTGTGGTTACAGCCTATTTCATGAGAGAGGTGTGGTCACTGCCCATCTCAGGAGGGGGTGCATTTCCAAACCCCGTGTCCTGCATACCTGCCCCCGTTCTTGCATCTTCTTATTAAATATATCCTATGCTAGATGTGGGTTTTACACATTTTATTTTATCTATATTTATTATTTTTTATATTTTTTATGGTACTCATGCCAATGCTATCACTAGAAAGTCTACACCCCTACCAGGGGAGATGCCATTCTCGATCTTGTTTTCTCTAATAACCAGGACAGGATTGGTAAATTAGACATT
>JAODKN010000079.1:5961392-5971938 GCA_026774425.1 Petrocephalus zakoni
ATTTCATTACAAAACTGAAGGCCTGATGGTGGATAAATGGTGGTTATTCTGACAAGAGACTCAGTTGTTGTTATTTTAGTTGCTTTAATAGTGTGGACCACTATTTTCTTTTTGATCCTCACAATTTTGGAACCTAGTCGCGGGCCAGATTGAACGGCTCAGCGGGCCGCCAGTTGATGATCAGTGGTCTACAGGCTTAATTAGTGCCTGACTTTCTACTTCCTTTTCCAACTAATCAATTAAGGACCAATCGCCACATCACATAAGAAGCCGAGATACCATCACTCTTAGAGGGAAGCTGATCATTGGTTCCCCCCTCCACAAACACGGCCCTACCCCCCTCACCTGTCTCGCTCCTCTTTCCCCCCAGCATTGACGTTGGCGTTGGCGTTGGGTGCCTCCTGGTCCAGTGAGGAGGAGGTGCTGCCGTGGCGACTGAGCGGCGGTGGTGGCGAGTCGGAGCTCTGCTTGAGCGTCTGCAGCTTGGCCAGTGGGATGATGTCGCAGTCTCGGGGGCGGTGCCACACGGTGCGCTGGGACGCGGCGCTGTAGTAGTAGAACCTCGAGGTGTTCGGGTCAAACAGCTCCCACCACTGGTCGTCGCCGGAGCGCTTGATGCGCACGCCCTGCGGCGGGTCCCACACGCACTCGCCCGTCAGCAGGTTGGCATACATGCGCTCCCGCGTGCGCGGCTCGATGATCTCCACCCACTCCAGCCTGCAGGGGGCGATAGAGATACGCTGCCAGTTCGTTATACGGACGCTTTGCCCTTGTGATCTCCTTAAACAGTTAAATCCATTCAGTTTAAAACAGAAACTGAAATATACTAAAGAAATGAATTACACTGCCATAAGCATCATTATAACCTCTTTAAAATCATTAGACCCTGGTCACATGCCCCACGCTGGGGGAATACAGACAGGACCAGATAAAAGAGGCAGATCCTGCTATCTGGATCAGCTTCAAACACGCCTGTCAGTTTCTTGTACCGGCTCTGGCGAACAGCTCCGGAAGAATCTGCCAAGGGCTTTGTAGGGTAACCCTCTGGACTGCAAATGACACCGCAGCTGGGTCCTCTCTACAGCCCAGGTTTTTTCATCTTTTAATGTCAGATTCTCTGCGATTTTAAGAACCTGGTTTGTACAGCTGGGCCATAAGCGCACTTGGGGCTGCGTCATCGCCGACAGCGGTGATGTGCGTCTGACACAGTAGCGTTACCACGCTGCTCACGGCTGAATCGAACGGTGCACACCGGCCAGGTGTGTGGCACTGGCATACGTCACCGACCCCCGTCACCTCACACCTTCTGGATCGTGGTGACCGCGACCCGCCCGACCATTCACAGACTGAGGCACTGGCGTCCCACCCACCCCCCCCCCCCCGGGATTTCGGTTGCCGGGGTTTTGCTGCGCTCAGCTGGGACCACAGTAAAGTCTCCCAGAATCAATTTTTAATCTGTTAACGGGATGTCCGCATAACAAAGCAACAGGACGCGAGTATGATGCGATTGACCACCCCCCCCCACCAGCTCAGAATCCCATTCATCAACCACCCCCCAACAGGAAAACAAAAAAAAAGTTTTTTTATTGGTTTAACTCTGGTCCCGGAGGACAGAGAGCAGAGGGGGCCGCGTGACAGCGGAGACACTCACGGAAATGATGGCCCTCGCACATTTGCTCGTGTCTGCATTTGCTTAAGCGGAGCTAATTCACAGGCCCATCACGGAGGGAGCAGGGGGGTGGGGCAGACGGAAGCTGGGATGGAGGGAGAAGGGGGGCATGACGGGAACGAATCGGCGGGTAGAGCTGCAGAGACAGCGATTTAGGCAGTCAAAGGGGAGCTCAGAGGGACCTACAGACCCGCGTGGCCAAGCAAAATGACAGTAGGGCTCACCAACTGCGCTGGCCTATAAGCGCTGCAGAACCGGCGTCAGGGTGTCACACATTCTTTCAGCTTCTCCTTCATCAGTGTGTAGCATAATTGGACTGTAACCCCCCCCCCCATCCCCCCCAAGATGAAGTAGTTCTCCATGCCGGCGTAATAAATACAGATCATGCAGCATAAGCAGCCTTTATCGAGTCATCTCTATGGCTTAATTAACCAGAGGCTGTAAGGGCCCACAGACGCCTGGCCATGCCCAGACCCCAGACGCCCATGCCTGGCTCACAGATGCCCGGCCCACAGATGCCCACGTCTCCGGCTCACAGACACCTGGCCCACAAACGCCCACGCCTGGCTCACAGATGCCTGGCCCACAGATGCCTGGCCGACGCCCAGACCACAGATGCCCACACCCGGCTCACAGGCACCTGGATCACAGACGCCCACACCCAGCTCACAGATGCCCGGCCCACAGACGCCTGGCCAACAGACACCCACGCCTGGCTCACAGATGCCTGGCCCACAGACGCCTGGCCCAGTCCCAGACCCCAGATGCCCATGCCCGTCTCACAGGCACCTAGACCACAGACGCCCACGCCCAGCTTACAGATGCCCGGCCCACAGACACCCACACCTGGCTCACAGATGCCCAGCCCACAGACACCCACGCCTGGTTCACAGATGCCTGGCCCACAGACACCCACACCTGGCTCACAGATGCCTGGCCCACAGGCGTCTGTGGTCTGGCCCACAGATGCCCACGTCCGGCCCACAGACACCCAGCTCACAGACCTTCGGCCCCCAGGCAGCCTCTCTAAGTGAGACCTGCCTGCACACACTGACGTCTCTAAGCATGACCCACCCGTGTTTTCCCTTCTCCTCCTTCCGCTTAACTGCAGTGAGCTGTTTTCTTCAAATGAAATGAAATGAAAGTGCTTGAGGTGTTCAGCAGAGCGTGAGGGCAGCCCAGAGTGGCCCAAAGCCGAGGGCTACAATGGGGCTCAGAAGCTCTACAAACGCTCAGCACTCCACCTACCAGGGCCGCCTCTCAGCACCAACAGCCCCTGATAGATCACTCGCTCAGGCCGTGGGGGGGTTCCAGAACAGACTAGAGCTGTCTATTATTTTGGTACAGGCCAGGCTGACCACTAGGGATGCTTGTAGAACCCTGAGTTTTTGAGCAAATCCTCATGAAAATCCACAGACACAAAACATAACTTGACTGCAGTCCATTGAATGTTGTCTAGGTTGATCATATGGGGGTGGGGCTAATTATCTGGGCAGGACTGACTAAGTGACCTAGGTCTATTATGTGACAATGGTGCTGGTTATCTGTGGGTGTGGCTAGCAATGTGGGGCAGTGACTATGCGGTTGTGGATAGTTTAAGTGGGTGGTGTTGATTGTACTTGAGCACCTGTGTGGGGGTAGGACTAGTTATTTGTGGTTGGGGCTCCCAAACAAAGTCGCTCTCTACCCAGGTACAATCTCCTTAATCCTCACAATGCGCTCAGTGGCAAAGTACAGCCAGGCATTCCAATCGCACCAGCAAGATGGATGGACTCATTGATGGAGCAATGAGAGAGCCGGCCCCCAGCCTGTTTACTGATTAAGTGTGTCACGAGGACACAACCCACCTACGCTTGGATCCACCACGGCTGTGTTTAATCGATCACCAATCAATTACTGGAGGAGTTCGGTGAGGCTAAGGGCTGGGGGTAGACACAGCTTCCCGATTCGAGGCTGGCACAGCCTACCGGTAACAGAAACATCTCACAGATTGATCTACGTGAGGTCTGAAGTACAAAACAGATGAAGGTATGATTTTCAGAGAAACCAAGTTGTCGCTGGTTCAAGGTTGCTGGTTCAAGCCCCATTACTGAATGGAGCTATCATTTCCAGAGGTGAAACCAATAGGTTGTGGTTCAAGCCCCATGACCAAATGAAGGTATCGTTTCCAGAGGTGAAACCAGAAGGTTGTGGTTCAAGCCCCATGACTGACCAACAGTATCATATTCAAAGGTTAAACCAGGTTGCTGGTTTACATCCCATGACTGGCTGCTTTTGAACAAGGTTGTGACCTTGAATCACTCCAGTAAAACATCCAACAGTATAAAAACAATTAATTTTCTAAGAAACAGACAGCTGTATTAATTAAGAGAGATGCCCCTGAAAGACCTTCAGTATCGACAAGGATAAACTATAAACCTGCACAGTGTCCTTTAGAAGTTCACTTATGACAGAGTGATAGACTCTGGCTGAATCGGGGTTCGCTTTCCTGAATAAAGCCAAAGGAAACAGTGGAACAGTTTTATGACCTGTATCATTCGATGAGGGTTAGGGTTAGGGTTAAGCCCAGGAGAGGGAGGAGGAAGGTGTGTGGAGATGGGTGCAGCACTGCCTAGAGGAGGGTGAAAGATGAGGGCCTGGCAGCTGGTGCAGAGGTGCATGGGTGGTACATGCACACACACACACACACACACACACACACACACATTTGCTCACGCACGCACAAATGCAAATGACAGCTGGTCGCTGTTTGGTTCTAAACAACCCAAAACGCCAGCGGGTCCTGGCCGCTATGCCTCTCGCATTTCTCTAAATCTCCCCTAAACTCAGCTTACAGTTCCACCTGCCCCATGCTACTTTCCCCTACGATACACTTCTAAAGGTCTTTCCAAGGTCGCAAATGACCTTTGACCCCTCCAATGACAGGCCCGCATCGATCCCGCTGCCAGGCAGCAACACCGCTGATCCCATTTGCCCCTGCAGAGGGGTGCCAGGCGGGGGGGTCTTCCATCACCCACATGAGAGCGTACACACACACCCGAGCCGCGAGATGCGAGGCACCACCCTGAAGCACTCAGGCGGTGAAAGGCGGCAGCTTCTATCCTGCTTCTTACTCATGACTAAAAGCTGAAAATAGCCCCTCAGTTTGCCTTATTAGGGGCCCAAATCGTTAGCCTGTTTCTAGGCTCAGAGCAGCTGCAGGAAGCCGAGGTATAAACGCAGGCCAGAACCTACCAGACGCAGGCCTCGGGTGCTACCCCCCCCCAACCCCACCACAGCAAGTCAGAAAATCTCCATCTCGAACCTCAGACAGAAATGTGTCTTTGTACAGCCATTATATACACACACACCTTCTCCACCGACAGGCCTTAAGATTTCAATGGCAGCGCACGGTTTCCATGGAGAACGGCCAAACCTTTAACTACTAACTGCTGCTTTTAAACGCCATTCCCTCTGACCCCCCCCCATTGTCCCTGACCAGACCGAAATGGTTGAATAAGCTTGGGGGGGGGGATAATGCAGATCTCCCTGTCACCTCCCTCGCAGCAGTGACACAGTAATTACCGTATTTATCCTCGTAATTGAGAAGCTGTCACCCTTCAATCAAGCTGTCAGTTACAAGTCAGCTACCAGCCTGTCACATGTCCATCCCACGAAATGGGATGACGGAAGCTTCTGGACCTTGCGCCGACTCTGTACCCGTGCAATAAGCTCTGAACATGAAAATTAGCCGAGGGCTAGACGTATTAGAAGACAGAAGTGTGGTGCTTTAGGTTGGGTTTATTGATCTGCTACTCGAGAAAACGACACTGGGCTTGCACAGGAATACCTAGGAGGGCGTCTTTAACATTTCTCTGAACATGCAGAAGAAAATTCAGAGTAACAAGGAATTCTCCAGGTCCTAGTTCCACGGGTCTTTTAGAAGGAGAAAAATGCGCTTTGAGAGAAAAGGCTGAAAGTGTCAGAGCTGGGGAAGGGAGAGAGAGAGAAAGAGAGAGAGGAAAGCACAAAGTTAACTAAAAGTGGAGTGTGTATCAACGTGCACGAGACACAGGCGCCATCATCCAGAAATATCTCCTCATGAAAGTTTAATCATATAAATGGAGATGCCGTAATCTGTGTGTATATCACTGGGGACAAATGGGGTTCACACAGAGAGAGATGGAATCAAAAATGGACGTAATGAAGACGGGAAAATTTAATGATGAAATGATTAGGCTGCCCAGTACCGCCTGTTCCATTGAGAGGTGTCTGTGTGTGTGGGGGGGGGGGCATATTTGGAAATAAGTTAACCAGAAATATTCCGTTTAGGGACGAGTAATGTGTGCAGGCATCCAAATTAAATGAACCGTGTGATATCCTAGTGCATAGTGGTCCCAGAACAGAGCCTTGAGGCATGCCAGAAAGGCCACATGGAGAAAAATTAATTTTCATAATACTGAATATAAACATGTTTGGTTCATTTTGAGGTACCAGTGTTGAATTATAACATCTAATGCAAGCCACAAAAAAACCCTGCTCATTTCACTGCCCTTTGAGGAAGATTCTCATTCTCCTGCTGTTGGTTAATGCTGAATTTGTTCTTCTTACATTACAAGAGTTCTAGCTGTAATCTGCAGACGACGTAATAAGGGTGAGTTTGATATTGGGGGGGATGCACAACGTAATCATTTATAAGAAGGTCTATTTAATTGGGGGGGGTGTCAATAAAGGCAAATTAAGTATCGGAGGGGACACATCTCCCCTCCCCACCTCCAGTCCCTGTGTCCTTATCTATAGGTGGTTTTTGAGAGTTTTTCACTGTTTCACTTTTACTGAAAAGGCAGCTTGAGAATTGCTACATGTTAATTTATTGTTTGATTCTGCTTGAGGGTCTCGTAATTCAAGTAGCAGCTATAAAAAAATGTGCAAAGACAGAAATCCTTTTGTGCAATTAAATGACACAAGAAATCATAGCTGTCACACGGACAACTGAATGTTAGATTGTGGCATTTTTAGACAGCAGTCCTTGAATGGATAAACATTTCTGGAATGCGGTATATCAGAATCAGAATGAGGTTTATTTGCCAAGTATGCTATAACATTCAGGAATTCAGTATCCAGCACTATATGGCCATGGTGATATGTTACCCTTCCAAACTCACAAGACAACCAGTTAAAATTCAAAACTGGACTTTGGCAAAGTAACAGTAATGGGCTCATGTTCTAGCTGCATTTAATTAAGGGAACGACCCGAAACGTGGCTCATTAAGGTTCCGATGCGGCCTTTGTATAAAGGTCAGGGATGCAGTTGGCAGAGTGGACCATGTTGTGAATAAACCCCTTACGCATGTCGGCTCCGGGAGGTGTGTCACGATGCACATTTACATAAGAGATAGCCAATCACGACGCATTCAGTACAACGGCATTTACAAACGAGCTTTGTCACAGAGTGCCTTACTGCGATTTACGGAGTTTTTCCAGGGGGAATCAATACTGTAGTCAATGCAATACAGGGGTCATAAAAGCAGATGGGATTAGACCCAAGGGATTCATACATTCTTATACTGACTCACGGCCATTTCTCCCGACTGCATTTTATCTGGAATCACACCAGGTTTTTTCACCCAGAAGTGTTAAGACAGAGAAGACTTAAGATTAATAATGAATAACAACAGAGGGGTGGCCCCTGAGACAATACTGTACTGTGCCCAAAGGTTACCCACACAGACCTACGGCGAGATGGCAATCTCCGAACCAGCCACACGGAATGGCTGCTGTATACAAATGGACTCTGATGCAAGCAAATAAATAAATCAGCAGGTAAATAAATAAAAAAAAACACTCAACGTAATGCTTTAATTACTGAAATGTTCCTATAATGTAAAGGAGCACTTTGGAGGGGAGGAAATGTGCGGGTTAAAGCTCTTTATGCAAGGGACGGGGGGTTTCTTTTGTATCCTTAAGTGCTTAACCTGAATTCTAAAACACTCAGTACATGAGGTAACCGGAGGTGTAAGGAAACATCCATCCATCCATCCATCCATCCATCCATCCATCCATCCATCCATCCATCCATCCATCCATCCATCCATCCATCCATCAATTCATCTTCTGACCACTAATTCAGGGCACAGTGAATGAACTTATAATTATAACTTATAATTATTATTATAAGTATGATGATGATGATGATGATGAAGGGTCGGGGTCCAGTACCTTTTTAAACTGATCCGCCAATAATAAAGTTCGTACAGGAGCACAGAAGCGGCGTCACTATGGAACAGCCACAGCTGGGCCTCCTGCTAATGCGGCGAGGCCGTCGGAGGCCCCGCGGCCGAGTTAGCGCGGGAAACAATCAGGCACGGAAGCCGCCACTCACAGGCAAACGCGCTAATCCCATTATCGGCCTGCGTGCGTGTAGCAAATTACCATCTCCCTTTGGCGCGTGCTGCCGCACGGCCCCACGCTTCCCCGGTAGGCTCTCAAAGCAACTCTCCTCACCGCACACATTCCCGGCTCTTCCATAATATAACCTCACTGGCACATTTCAGCCGGATGGGCTGCTTATCAGAGCCCCGGGCTTCGGCACCCTACACCGGACCCGACGCATCCACGCATGTAGCATGTAGGAGTTAATGCCAAAGCTGCTACCAGGTCCCAGACACCTGCTACCTGGAATTTAATTAGGCGAAAGTGCTAATTCATCTACAGACTCTACAGCCAATCAGGAGATCTGCGGCACGGGAATAATGGGAGTGTTTTGGTTTGTGAGTATTCTTATACTGACTCAAACCCCTTCCCCCTGACACGCAGTGCCTGCTGGACACGGGGGGACGTGTCCTGGGGCTTCTGGCAGTGCCTGGTCCTCCTCATGTTGTGGAGGGTTACAGGATGTTTTACAAATGGCAGGTTTTTAGGTGGGTCTGGCTGCGGCTAATCCATCGCCGACCAGCGAGGCAAGACCTCTGCTGTTTTATGATTGAAGTGTTCCAGCTGAGGGGCATGAGCGGGAGATACAGACTGCAAGCTGACATGTCCCCTGCTGTGCCACACTGTGCCCTCTCCCAAAATAGTAATTTCATAAACAATACCCCCTTCTCTGGCCACCACACTGCACGGCGCTCTATAGACACATCGCAGTGCTGCAAGGCTCACAGCTGCCTCCCAGCATGCCTGGTGGCCACGGCAGGGAGAGCAGGATGAGGAGACCAGTCTTATCATTTCCTGTCGATGGGCACAATGCCAGTGGCACTAAGGGATGTAAAAAATATCCACCTTGCACCCAAAAAGCGAAACTGTAATCTGTAAGCATAAAGCCACCTCTCACCTCCAGCAGACTGCTCACGAGAGGTTTTCTTTTCAGTCAGTATTTCCTTCATCAGAGCCCCACGCATAACCTGGATGACTGGGTGCCGAGGACAGAGTCAGATTGAGAGCCCAAGGAAACGCCTAACAGTTGGGCATCTCTGCACACACCTGGTGTTGTATATGGACTGCAGTATATACAAAACACTAATAACAATTATATACCTCTGCTGGTGATTATCCAGTTATCAGGACAATCATAGCAACACCAGCACTATATGCCATTTTAAGCTCAGCTAAGGTTGGCGGAGGTAAGACATGCACGTTTGTCTCAAAAGCTGCCCCCTATGGCTGACCTTCCAGTCGCTGCCACCTCCTTCCTGACCTAGGAGAGCCCTTAGACTCATTCATGGCACCAGCCAAGCATTAACTGGCTAAGCACCACAACACCAGTAGTCTGTATCCATTTAACACCTGCTGAGTGTTAACACTTGTCTGGTCGTAAATAGTTATATCTTACTAGTGTTATGGCGATTATCCAGTTAACACTCATCTGGTGTTAAATGGATACAGCCTGCTGGTATTGTGATGATTACCTGGTTAACACTCGGCTAGTGCCATGGATCAAAGGGCTCTCCCAGATCAGGAGGGAGGAGGTGGAAACCATGTGGCCAACCCGGTGGGACAAGCTGTGGGTGTCATGGACGGCGACGGGAGGAACGACCCATGTATGCGGCTCTCTGGTCTTTTCAGCCCTTTCGAGGGGCGTTTATTATGCAATACAGGGAAACACGGGAGCCAGGAACACAACGAACGTACATAAGCGAAGACAGCGACAAAACCAATGACCGACGTAGGGAAACAGACTCGAACGCGGACTAAATACACAGGATCACTAATACAGAACAACGAACACCTGGGAGAAGCAGGAATTCACACGAAGGGAAATGAGGGGGCGTGGCACAGGAGGATAGAACGGGCAGGACGTGACAGTGGGAGAGACACGTCTCCATCTTTCCTCTACCAACCTGTCACTCATCAGAGTTGTACAGTGTTGTTCTGGACGCATGACTCCCAGTCTCGGATTAACCTTATTACTGACGGTTACACTGCTTGCTGCGTTTATCCCATCAGCCCCCACCATGGCTATGACACTCTGTCAGGGCTGGGAGCGGGAAGGGCTGCTCAGCGGAGAGTGACAGGCCGGCTGGACAATAACCCATCTTAATACACGCCACCACTGTTGTACTGCCTTGACTCTATACACTCACACACACACAAGAACAAAGGCACTGAGAAGCAGGAGGAGACTGGGGAGCACAGAGACTGAGGCACGTACACACACACACACACACGTTTAGCCTCAATTAAACTGACGAGAGCAGGCAAAAACGGACGATAAACAAAATGCCTCAGCAGAATGTGATGATGGTGGGGGGGGGGGCATGCCGCACTTTCACACACACACATCTGTCGCTCCCTCTCCCCCAGCCTCCCCTCTGCCCCCCAACCACCCCCCCACCCAAAATTAAATCACGGTTAACATTTCGGTGGCGGGGGGGGCGGTGTAACAGTTGGGCCGGGGGGAAA
>JAODKN010000079.1:5985695-6003750 GCA_026774425.1 Petrocephalus zakoni
GACCACAGTTAAGCAGGGCTCGTTAACTGAAGTACTGGATAGTCTGGTGAAGGTGTGGACCCATGACCACAGGACTGAATGGTTTCATTCCATCCCAGACCAATAAGTACAGTTCCTCCATAATATACTGATGGGTTATTTTTAGCCCCCAGCTATTAATTCGTAAGGGGGGAGGGGGGGTCCACGCAGCAGATAAATAGCTATTACATTCCAGTCCGCGTCATGAACTGTCGGAATTAGTCCTAAAATAATCTCCACATTTTTCCTAAATCACGTGATCCGCGCATCTCAAACCCAACCCATCCCGATGTCATTAATTCCGAAGGGGATCCTCAGGGTTCTATCCATAGGGCTAATTAAAATTTCACCTGGCCGATCTGCCCATAATGAACTCTAATCCTAAATTCATGAAGGCACTAAGCCGTGGGTCCGGAACGCTTGCTGGCCTAGAAATGAAACAAAAAGGGAGAAAACGTTCCTTAATTGCTTGAATATTTATTGTGGCTTTTCTAGTGATCCTGCCAGGCACTAAGTGGCCTTTTTAAAGATGGCAATCAGTGTCCTGCTTCAGTGTGTACGGCACACACTCTGATTTTAAAGGATCTATTGTTACATGATCGGAGAGCATTTGCACATTCATATTTTTGCAGAAATAGGACAGGTGCACCCATATGGATATGAAGAAGGCGGGGTAGAGGGGGTGGGGGGACAGGGGAAAAGGGGGACGAAGAGAGACAGAGAGGGAGGGAGAGAGGGGAGGCATGGATGGAAAGGGACAGAGACAGGAGAAGGACACAGGAGTGGGGAGAGGAGAGGAATGAAGACACGACAGACAGTGAGGGAGAGGGGAAGATAGGGAAGGCGAGGGATGGGGATGGTCAGGGATGGAGACTGGTAACAGGGGGGGGGGGCTGCCGGAGGGTGGCCGGAGACGGTGGGATCGCGCCGCTGCAGCCTGGCGTGGATAAAGCGCCCCAGCCCCGCACCACACAGGACATCCACAGGCTGACATTAGGGACGCTCGCGTCATTGCATGTTTTACAGCAAACCGGTTACTGACTTAAACGGTTTACAGCGCTGTAGGGCACAGGGCTGCTCCGCCCTTTCGGTGCACTTCCACAGGCAGGAGCACGCGGGCGGACGGGCGCACGCCCACGTCTCAATAAAGGCGATATTCGGACAGCAGCCTGCGTCCAGCCATAACGCCCGCAAAACGCCATATTCCTTTTTCTATGCACAGTACACGCGTTAACGGGCGCAATGTCAGCGGAAATCACCTTGCCGCGGTTCCCCGGGCCGGTTAAACGGGATCCGTCGCGGCCGCGCCTCCGCAAACTGCGCGACCTCCCCCCCTACGTTCAGCCGCCGGTAAGCGGTGCGGCCGCGGTTAATCGGTGCGGCCGCGGTTAATCGGGCACGGCATGTCTAATGAGGCGGGGGGCGATTAATCCCGGCGCGCGGTTACCGTGCGCAGATGCGCGACATTAAGGAACAAGTGAAACTTTTCATAGGGAAATAACGAACGACTCGAGCTGCTGGGGGGGGGGGGATACTTGGTGTAATGACATGTAATTGCAGTGTGACCAGTACTACAGGAAAAAACCATTCCGATGCCACCCAGATTAAACCAACAAATGCCACGGGGCTTTACGCACAGTTAATGCTGAGTATTAAACGTGGCAGCAGATTATTAAGGCAGGTCCAGAGTGACGGTGTCGTGTGCGTGTATATATGTCTATGTGTGTGTGTGTGTGTGTATATATATATATATATATATATATATGCAATGTAAAGCAGCAGATGTGCTGCATCCCAAGCGTACTATATCATCCATCATCTATACCGCTTTCTATAATCTCTCTAATCTCATTCCCGTTTCCATCCCTTTCTGCCAGCATGCAGATTAAAGGGGAGCGGGTGGGTACGGTCTGGGTTGCGGGACTGACAGTTTGGTGCGCTGTCTTCGCCCGGGCAAACCCGTGATCCGGGAAGGCGGACCATGCCGCATCGGCGGTATCATTCTGCGCACTGCATGTGCACGCAAACCCCCGGTGCACGGATACCAGGAGAGCAGCGATGCCTCCTGCCTGCCTCAACTAAGCAGCAACAGTTAACTACAGCCCGGATCCCCCAGCACAGCCGGCTGTCATATGCACATGTGAATGTCATCCTTATTCCAGCATAACTCGTGCAAATGGACAGGGCGGGATTGCAAATCACTTCCATGCACCGCACCACGTAGCCGGCTGCTTTACCTTTCCGTCATGTTCCCGGTATTCTCCAGTCAAAATCCGACCTGAGAAATAGCCGAAAGGTCGCCCATGGTGCCGACGGCTCCGCTGCTGCAGTGCACTGGCTGGCCGGGTAGCTTTAGCCGCTCCTCGGCGAATGTAACGTGCACTGGCTGTGCGCGCGTCCCCGCCGCCACGCTCGCAGCCGAAAACGTGACGCGCCAGCGGGACGCGGCCGCGAGCGCGCCCCGACGCAGAGACCCGTCTCCATGGTAGCACGCTGCTCGCGCCGATTCGCTGTCTGGTTGTTGTAGTGCAAAGTGCGGTACGTGGCGCGACACCTTTTAAAACGGCGACACGTGTCGAATGTTTGTGCCTAATGCCCCCTGACCGCGGCTATGGGGTACGACAGTTTCCTAGTTTACGTTACCTACCATATAAGACTCTCTAAAGCTGATTCATTTCAACAAAAGAAGCCAATAACGAGATATTATCAAATAAAACAGTTAATGTCAGAGTCCGTACTCAGAATGTGTTTTATATTATTGTAATACACATATATATTCATAATTAGCTATTATCACAACGATATCTACCCCTTAATTTGCCCAGCACTACACTTCCTCCCTTCATTTATAATTCGCCATATAATTTCCCTTTTAAATTTATAACTGAAAATGATAATCTTTCTACACTGTATTACACACATACTGCTTAAAATATGTTAAGCTTTTTTCTGGCCTCTCAAAACATTTAAAAATCGTACGTACAATTAAGGGGTTTATTTAAAAATAGTTTGGGTAGGGAAAACCCGTTCAGGGTATTTTTGCCGACAGGGGGCAGTAGTCACTCACAAAACGAGATGTGATCAGAAACGGAGGCACGCTGAGCTAGTTACTCTCGCACTTTCCTTTACAGTTATACCTTCTTCAGCGTCTTCACCTGCGTCATGGCACTCGGGTCCAATTGTCAAACAAGAGCAGCAGTAACTCAGCAGTTTGCAGACTGTGTTTTACAGGCAGAACATGTTGTGAATGCATTTATGTATCTGTTTTGCTCCTGAATCGCTGCTCGCTGCTGGTGAAAAATCAGGGTTAGAGTTCGAGTCAGAGCGGCTGTTTTTGTATGAAGGACTGCTTATATTGGTCGTCTGTGTTGTGTTTGGTTTCATTCCGTTCCTGCCCTGTAAGGCACCCCTCTCTCTGGAGGGGTGGCAGGAGTTTGGCTCATCTCCTGGGGGAAGCAATATCTGGAGGACTTATGGGGGGGTTGGGGATTTGGGGCAGGAGGGTGAGGCTTTAGAGAATGGAAAATGAACAACTTTGTACTTTGGCCATCTCTGCCTTCCTTGCCTCTTCTTGGCCTGGTCCTCACTGCACGTAAATGTCTTTCTGTATCTATACTGTATCAGTCCCCACTTTCCCATTGACAAAATGACTCGACACATCAATGTGATTGTGACCAGTTCCCAAGAATTCCCTGCTCGGCCCATAGTGACATTGCAGGCCCAGCAAAGATCAAAAAACCATGTAGGACAAAATAGGGCTGACCCTTCTAGCTTCCACAAACCACCCTTTTTACATGAAAAAACACAAGAAATCATTTTTTACATCCCACATGTCATTTATCAAGATTCTTTTTCAACAGTTTATTTGACTTATGTTATGCAGCATTCTATGGTGGTACATTTGTATTACCTGACTAGATGTAATGGCTACAGATACATCTCAAGCTGTCACTGTGTCCCAGTTTAAGCGAGTGGAACGTTTGCACAAAGAAACAGCACATACCCCAAGCCTCTATCTGGGCCGATCCCCATAGCGACGAGGCCGCCAGCCCATAGCACACAGTCACCTGTGCGTGACAGCAGCTATCACATCTACTGTCCTCTGTGTGGTTCGGGATTTCCTGTGATGTCATATCCTTCACCCACCAAGGCTCTCTGCCACCACTTCTGACAATGCAGAACCGCAACGTCTCCAACAGCAAAAGTCAACCGATACCCCCCACCTCCGAGATGTTTAATATGGGGATTAGTAGGTTGAGCAAAATTGGAAATGAAGAACAAGAGACTGAGACTCGCCATTACAGTGCAGAGGATTTCAGAAGTCGTCGCACTGTCTGTTCACCACAGGACGATAGTGACTAGCATCTCCACCACCCTACTGCCTTCATCTGGACAGGCGAAACTGAGTTCCAGGATATACAGCGAAAGCTACAATGATCTTAATAAGCACTCCATACACAGTATAATCCGCTCATTTTCAGTTGGCAAAATTTTACAATTATTAAAGTGTTTAAGGAGATTCAGATAAGGACGGGGTAGTTTATCCCGGGGGTTGAAAAGATATAACTTATTGTTTTGTGTCAGTATTGAGCTGATGGTTTTATCCAGTGCAGTACCGGAGCCAGAACACATCTGACGGACTGGCTCAAGATTTTCAGGGGGGGGGGCACATAGGGTACCTCAATAGGTCAAAATAGCAGGACACAAAAAATGTGTGACGTGACAAACCATGCTTTTCCATCTGGCAGGAGAACGTTACCTGCCTGACTGCATTGTGTCAACTGTAAAGTTTGGGTCAGGGTGATTATGGTGTGGGGCTCCTTTTTTAGGAGTTGGGCTAGGCCCCTTAGTTCCAGTGAAAGGGGAGAAACTCCATATTGATGCCTATCGGTTTAGAATGGGGCGCCATGAAAGTTCCTGTACGTGTACTGGCCCAAACACTTTTATTAAAACAGTGTAGTCAAACCCAAATACAAACACAGGGTGTCCTTCCTGGTTTGCCAATATAACTGCACAGTACAAACAATACAACTATAACTATTAAAAACAGCAATAACAATGAAGTATAAACTTATCCATTACTGCAAACAGAAATCTCAAAATAAAGACAAAAGTAAATTACGTGTTGTGCTGCATGGGTCCAATAAAGCACCCTCTACATAGAAGCCTTTCAGTCCATTATGCCAGCCAACATTTTAGTCAGTTTATGACATCGCTCTTAAAACAGAAGGTGAATGTTTATGAACAAAAAAAAAACAACAAAATCTAAATCTAAAACCTATTTGGCAAATGGCTTTAAAAACAGAAGCCTGACAACCATTGAAAGTCCACTTAACAACCAGAGAGTCCCTTATTTCAAGTTATTACTCATCAATGATTTTTTTTTAATCTCTCAGCCTTCCGTAAAAGTTTTTAATAAAAGGAAACGATGATTCTTTGCCTTTCCCTCCATTAATTTCTCCTTGTGAAGTTGAGTTGGTTTGATTTTAGCTGCGAGTCTGTGTAAAGTCACGACCAAAGATGTCACGTTGGGAAGGAACAGGCTTTAACAGGCTTCATTTTAATGCTCAGTAAAAGTATATAGATAAAATGGTACGATGTCATTCTATGTCTCGTTTTGAAAACATGTAGATATACTGTGAAAATTCAATATACCACCCAGCCCTAGGTGATGGTACAAGTGGCTCCTGGGGGGAGGCCTTGCAGAAGTCACACCCTGTGAGGGGTCAGCAGGTTGGGTCATTTGTTTTAGAATTAACACTTTTATTTAAAAATAATTGAAATAAAGTAATAGATGGTGTCCTTAGTGGGTGGCGTTGCGGGGGCAAAATGGCTCATTTGGGGGTGGGGGGGCCATTGCCCCCCATAGCGCAGACCCAGATCCAGTAATAAGTTTATAAGATCGCACTTAAATGTCTTTATGAGCCACAGAAAGCTTCCTCCTCCTGCAGATGCGGAGAGCAGCGTGGCGTAATCCTGCCCTGCAATGCAGGAAGCAGCTGGCGGATAGACGCGATAGGGGCGATGAATAAAAGATGTGGCTGATGTGAAGGCTCACTGCCGACCTCAGCAAGCTGTGTCCTGCGGGACCGCGCGGGCTCGGCGCTGCCATGGCGGGATCGAGCTGCCAATCGATGGCTGGCAGGGAGTAGAACTGGCGGCCATCGGCACACTGCCGAGTCAGACATAAAACCCTGATGGGGGGGACTTCGCTGATCTAAGAACAGGCCCTCCTACCCTCCTAAGCACACCTGCTCTGCTGCCTTGGGTGCGTCCAGCTGCTTAATTAACATGCCTAATTATCACCTTGCTGTTAATAATTTCCTGTCTATTCATAAATATTCAAGCTATTATCCGAACCCGACAAAATCAGAATTTCGCATCATTTCGCCGAGGGCATTTACACGTTCGAGGAATTTACTCTGGCTCATGTCACACATCATGTACAGTAGCTGAGAAAAAAAAAACATATGTTTAAGAAAAAAAATAAAATAAAACAAATTATAATAATATAAGCTTGAATTTCAAGTTTTGTAGCGTGCTAATTTGTAGCGTGCTAATTTCCCCTCTGCGATTCATTTGTTTCGATCAGAAAGCACGGCCCGAATTTGTTGCTCGCCATATCGCAGGATGCCTGTGAGGCCGGCGATGGGGAACAGCGCAGGGGAAGTGAGGATTCCACCGAAACTGGATGTGGGAGCCAGCAGGAGAAACGTTATTCATCTGTTCATTGCAAGTGGCCTAGCAGGTCGGCTTAGGCTAAAGCTCCCAAAACTTTCACACTTTATTTTCTCCTGCAGCTGGACCTGATTTTTTTTGGGGAAGTGCGTTTCTGTGCAAGTCTGAAGGTTGCTTGAGTCCTCTGCTAACCAAAAGAGCGCCCACAGCTGGACTGGGCCATCAGGTGTGCGGAGAAGCCAGGCACTGAGAGGCCACGCCCGCCTCCCTGAGCCGGACGAGCCCACCGGAGATGCTGGCGTGGGTCGTGGGGGTCTCCCATATTTATCAGCAGCATCTCTTGACCAGCTTCCCCAGATCCGGTGATGGCGGAAGGATCGGCCGTCGCTGATGGACGGGGCGCTCTTAGGTCATCGTCAGATGTCACATCGCCGATGGAAGCGATGCCAACAAACGAGGGGGAAGAGAGCCATCTAAAATGGGCGTAGAAAAAGCCAAATGAAATGGCTCACTCTCCTTCCAGAATAACGTCATAAAATGACTGGATTAAGTGTGAGAGTTTATGGCATTCTAATTGGCACATTGTAAGGTGGAAAACAATGATAAATGAAGAAGCAAGACCAGAAAAAGTGAGTCTGCAGGTTTGCCCTGTGCCAGTGGAGAGTTAGGCAACAGACACACCCGTGTTAACCAAAAGGCATTTAGCAACACTGCGGGGTGTAGCTTCCTATTGGAACAGCAGCGCTTGTGAGGACTGGGGGGGTGGGTGCCCATGTGCCCATGTGACAGCCTCCCCCCCCCCACCCGATGGGAAACCCGTCAGCTGTTTGTGAGAGGAGCTGCATCCCATAATCAGCGAGGAACCATTACGGGCCCCACTCTGCTTGCCAGTGGCCCACAGAAACAGCAAGCCCTGATTGGCTGCCCGATTAGGTCCACAGGAATCCGCAGCTACAATAAGGGTCCTGTGTCGGGTTGCGGCCCACCCCCCTGTGACAGAACAAGAGCCGACTGTGGAGATAAATTTAACAATATGGGGCAGGAATGTGCCAAACGGACCACATGGGTGGGAACGGCTGCCGTCTCTCTGAGACGCGACGGCTGAGCTGTCAGAACCAGAGAGACCCGTATAGTAGGACATGCTGGCTGGCTGGCACCAAACACGGCCCAGTCGGCTGACCCGATTCAGCGCTCCACCATTGGTCCGCATTGAAGGGGAACCGGGCTGGTGCTTTAAAAACCTTGAATAGACCATAAAATCCGGACCGCAGAACTTTACGGGGAGCTTTTGGCTGCACAAATGGAGGAAACAATAAATGATTTGTGTACTTTTAAAAGAAATGTAGCATAAAAACACATGATCAAATAAACATGACAGACAGGCCCCGCAAACGGCTGCGAGCGCAGCGGAGGAGGCACAGGCAGGAGGCCGCCATCGTGATCGAGTGGCATCTTCCCGGTGAGAGCGGCCTGGGCGTGTTATATCGGGGCGGGGCTTGCACGCGTCCCCCCGCCAACAGAGTGAGGCTCTTCCGCTGCATCTCTCTCCGACATGCAGAGAATACCGAAACACCCCTCCCCGAACTTCCCCTTAAGCGCTGACTCAGATCTGGTTGTGGGTCGCTATGGTTCCTGTCGCCATCGAGCAGGGTAAAACGCATCAAACCGCATACTGAATCATCGGGGAAATCCCCACCTTATTCTGGTCACCTCATGCGTGGATGTTAAACCTGATGCCAGGGGCATTTACAGCGAGATGTGTGTCTGTGTGTGTGTATGTGTGAATGCCTCCGATTGTGTGCGGGCGAAATCTCGCTTACGCGTGATGGTGAGTAGATGTCCGCAGGAGTGTGTTTAGGCCTGAAAGGGCAATGACGCGGTTGCCATGGCAAACTGGAGCCTCGCCTGGCAGCACGAACTGGACCCGGTGATTAGCACATGACAGCCGGCACTGTGGGGGGGGGGGGTTACTGTCTATTCTGGCAATGCAGAGGCCCCCGATTGAAAGGGGAAGAAGGCCGCATGTCCAAGTACCGGACATGAGGGCCCGGCTCCTCTGTCCTCCGCTGAATCAGGGCCCGGAAAGGCGGATTCTGAGTGGCTTCTCTCCAGATATTTTAAGGATGGCATTCCAGAGGCCGAGCAGTCGGGGACTGGCCCACGTGCCTCTAATCTTGTATACTACCCCGCCCCCCCCCAAAATCTCAATTTTTCTGCCCATACAAATCTGCGTCCTAACAGGAACCCAGTCCAACATGAGTGGGTATGTGAACTTTCGGAGAGAAGCACCACCCTGCAGGTGGACACTGATTGTTACATCCCACCTCTACCAATCAGGACATAAGAACATAAGAAATATACAAAAAGGAGGCCATTCGGCCCATCAAGCTTGTTTGGGGAGAACTTAACTAATAGCTCAGAGTTGTTAAAATTTTATCTAGCTCTGATTTAAAGGAACCCAAGGTTTTAGCTTGCACTACACTAACAGGAAGACTATTCCATACTCTAACTACCCGCTGCGTAAAGAAGTGCTTCCTCAAATCCAGTTCAAATGTTCTCCCACTAATTTCCACCTATGGCCATGAGTTGTATTTTGACTTGTATTTGAACTAATGCTGAAGTAACTATTTGGTTGAACAGCATTCAGACCTGTTAGAATCTTATAGACCTGGATCATGTCCCCCTTCAGTCTCCTTTGCTCGAGGCTGAACAGATTAGCTAAGCTAACCTCTCCTCATATGACATTCCTCTAAGACCAGGAATCATTCTTGTGGCCCTACGTTTCACCTTTTCTAAGGCAGCAATGTCCCTTTTAAGACATGGTGACCAAAACTGCCTTCAATATTCTAGGTGTGGTCTTACCAAGGAATTGTATAATCACAGCATTACCTCCCTTGACTTAAACTCCACACACGTAGAGATCTACCCCAACATCCTATTGGCCTTTTTAATTGCTACCCCACACTGGCCAGAGTGGGACATGGAAGCAACAACATACACACCAAGGTCTTTCTCATAATCAGCTACTTTTATTTCAGTTAGACCCATAAAATATCTGTACTTTATATTTCTGCTCCCTGCATGGATTACCTTACATTACATGTTAAATTTCATCTGCCAGGTATCTGCCCAGTCACTAATTAAGTCAAGATCTCGCAGTAGCTGCTGAGCCGCTGGTTAAGTATATGCTACACCACCAACCTTGGTGTCATCTGCAAATCTAACCAGTTTACTGCATATATTGGTGTCTGTATTATTTATCTAAATTTGGAACAGAAACTTTTAACGTCATCCTTAGCCTCCAAAGTAATCTTCCTTTCGACATTCATGTTAGCTAGTCTAATATCGTTTTTTTAACTCAACCTGTAGACTTCTTTACACTCCTGCTTTATTCTGACATCATCAGTTATTTCCCATTTGTGGAACGAAGCCCTTTTCCTGCTGACTTTATTCTTCATTTCCATAGTTCCAAAGGACGTCCCATCAGCCTGACCCCAAGCCAGCATCACATGATATATCTAAACGCTCGGTGAGACGGCTCCCCCACAAACACTGAATTACCCCCTCGGGGTAATGCACACCCATTACTCAGGCTGTCAGGCCCCACAGGCCAGCAGGAACAGGCTGAATGCTGAATCCCCTGGTCAGACTCCCTGAACTTGCACTGTGCTCCTCACCTTAACCCACAATGCATTGCTGGTGACTCTTCTTTTTTGGTGAGGACAGATGGATGAATGAGGCGGCTCTCGTCGCCCCGCAGGAAGCCTCGCTCAGCCACGCAGCCGACCTGCTGTCTCCGGCTGACGCTTTCAGCCTGGGATAACCTCTCCGGGTCTGTGGTGTTTCAGAGCAGAACGCAGCCTTGCTGGGCTTGAGCGGCTGGGTTGGTAGTAGGTTCCTCCGCTAGGCAGGGCATGCATCTCCTGGGGGTGGGGGGCGCTGGGGGCATCAGCATCATGGGAGAGTCACATGACTCACTGTCACTCACTGTCTCTCACTGCAGTTCTCCATGACTCACTGTCACTCACTGCGATTCTCCATGACTCACTGTGCCCCCCTATTCATTCATTATGATTTTCTGTGACTCACTGTAACCAACAATAATTCACTTTCAACTTGTTACTCTTGTGACCCATTGTGACTCACTACAACTGTTACTCATTGTGATTTAATGTGACTTACTATGACACAATGACTCACTGTGACTTTCTGACTCACTGTAGCTGTCTGTGAGTAAGATTTACAGTGATAGACTGTGACACACTGTAACTCACCGTAACTTACTGTGACCCATTGTGATTCACTAATACTTACAGTGACTCACTTTGAACCACAGTGACTCACTTTCACTTTCTGTTACTTACTGTGACCCATTGCGCCTCACTATGATTTACTGTGACTCACTGTGACTCACAGAAAGGTTCAAGGCCGGAACTGGCTCGTCGATCACTGTGATAAAGTACAGTAATAACACAGAACCAGCTCTATTGGAGCGGGCCTTGGCCTGTCCCCAGTGCCAGTGGTGTTTCTCAGCTCGAACAAAGACCCACATGGGGGCAACCCAGGCAGCTGGCCCACCCTCTTCCTGGCACTGCCACCCCTAAAAGCCGGTCGCCAGGGAGATGTCAAAGTTTCAGGGGCCTGCCAAGCATGCTCCGCACAAAGGGCAGCGGGAACGCACTCCCGGAGGACTCTAGCACTTAGCCTCCTCATCTCCACATGGAATGACAGTGTAGGGGGCGCCCCAGAGCCCAGCCGTAATCCTGCACCCCATTGGGGAAGCTAATGATGCCCATATATTCTGCTGGTTTATTGGCTGATTGGACTCTGATTTCATGTAGGTCACCTGTAGTCCTTTTCCTGTGTCTTCATGTGGCAGTGCTTTTGTTATTACATCTGTGAAGGAAAAAAAAGACTACAAAACCCAGCACAGGCTTCGTGTCCTGTCACATGATAAGGGTTCAGAGAAAATGGGGTGTCACATGACTTAGTATACTCGCTAATTATCTGGGAATTAAAGTGAAGCATTTCTGCATCTAGGTACAGATCCCAAAACTGAACAGACAATCAAACGGAAAGTGTTCATTCACTCAAAAGCTTTTGAAAAAATGGAAATGAGACAGATGAGCGGTTTTGAAAGCTGGAAGAATGGATGTCAAATGTTGCGTCTTCAAAAAATCAGATCACAAGCTGATATTTCGTTAATGACTGGAATGTGGGGTTCCACACCGTCTGGAAAGAAACCACTGTGAGGGGACACAGCGGCCCGCTAGGGTTTGACCGCGATTCGGCTGTGGCTGTGGGCTTGGACGGCGCCAGGTATGTGGTGGGAACACGCCCGTGCAGCGGACGGCTGGCTAGGCCCCGGCGCTGCCTGGTCCCCCACACCCAGCACCGGAGTCTTGGCCCCCACCCAGCCACAATTACAGGGCACAGTGTGGCTTTGTGTATGCTGGAGAGTGCTTCCCAATCCTCAAAGTTGGGGGGGGCATTTAAAGAGGCAGGGCTATTGCATACCTGGCCAGCCAATGACCATGTGTGGGGGGTGTGGGGGGGCGTGCAGTACAGCACCAATCTCTTTCGATTCTTTTTTTTTTTTAATACGAAAAGAATGATCTAAGTGTGAACGACATAATATTCTCCGTGTTCGGTAAACTGCGGCTCATTGGCTAACGAGCTGTTTGTCCGGCACAGCGGGCGAGTGACGTTAAGGCGCTGAGTGGTGTGGCGACACGCCCCAGGGACCGTGTTGAGCTCACGAGCACAACTGCTGGGCCTGATTATTAGCCCACCTGTTTTTAATCACCAAAAAACGCCTCCATGACACTTAACGGCCTCGTTTGGAAGCGTTCCAGCACCGTATTGTTCTCCAAGGCTCGTTACGCTGGACCCAAAACGGCCGGACGCACGGAAGGCTCTGGGCCCCGCTCCAGGAATGCTGCACCGCGTCCCCTCAGATGGCATGCCAGCTAGCTCGTCGGTAACCTTTATTGGATCCTCAAAATGCAGATTCCGGATAATGAGTTGGTCCCGGGAATGTCATCGGGCACGGGAATTTTGATCGGGATCAGCTTTAAGAACTGGGATTTTCATGGACCTGTTTGGTGCCGCATACAGAGAACATACAGGACCTGTCATAAGAACACAAAGCGGACCCCAGATGAAAGCGGGTTCGTAGGAGGTGGGGGGGAGGGGGCAGTTAAGTGCTGCTTTGAATGAATCAGATTGAGAAAAGATTGCAATAAACAAATTATGTATTCATATTCAGGGGAGCTTATAAAGTGAATCTGTGTGTGTGTGTGTGTGGGGGGGGGGGTTTGCATAGATCACATTTGAGCACCAAAATGTCCCCAAAGTGTTGTAAAACCTGAAATTTCCCTATTTTTGGGGACATCTTTTCAGGTCCCCATTTGGATAACCTCAATTTTATAAAAATCTGTGTCTGCAATCAAAAACCTAAAAATGTCGAAAGTCTTGTATTTGGGTTGGTTAGTTATGGTTAAGGTTAGGGCTGGGTTGGGGTTAAGGGTGTTGTGACCGAGATTAGGGTTTTTCCCATAGAAATTAATGGAAGGTCCCCATTTAGATAGGTATGCGAGTCTGTGTGTGTGTGTGTGTGTGTGTGTGTGAATGGTTACTGTATTCCCCAGATGAGGAGCCCAAACCAGTTTTCTGTATGTATCATCATTGAAGAACATTTGTTCTTATTAAAAGCAAATTATTTACACTTCACCCTTGACCTAGACCATAATAAGCGACTAGAAGATGGATGCAAATTCACACTTTCATAATTCCACTGGCAGAATCTGTTACCATACTCAGGGGTCCAGCAACAGGTACCCTAGAGGAGTGAATGCTTTGGCCGCTTTATGACATCATATAGAGTTCTCAGAAGGAGAGAAGGGGGGGAAATGCATTATGCCATGAATCACATGGACTGTTACGGAGCATTGCTCATTTTAGCAAACCGGCCTCTAACTCTCCAAGAGAAAGTTCCAGAAAAGAGGGGGGGGGGCACAATGCTGGGGAGTCACAGATATCCAGATCTGCTGGAGGTGAGCTGAGGTAAATAGTTAATCGTTTCCTGTTAACAACAGACACACTGATTGCAGATAAATGGTGCCCACTCCAGGATAACACAGAGAAGTGTTTCGGTTTGGTTTCCACGGAGACCAGCGAGGGCCAGAGGGCTGATTCATGATCACGGGCAGTGTGAAGAAAGGGCTTCTGCACAGCTGTTCTCGAACATGACCACTTATCACGGGGCCCTGGCATTATAGCTCAGGGCCCCTCAGTCTCATCTGACTGGAGAGGGGGCCCCAGATATCTCACAAGGAGACCTCCTCACCCTGGAAACCGAGTTTAGTACCCGCTCTGTCACATAACCCTGAAGAGAAGACACTGAAAACCAGGCTGCAAATATCACAAGTTGCCGGTCACCTTCCTCAAAATGACAAAAGAAACACCTTCAGTTTGTAACACCGAAACTCAAAACATATCCCATAATCAGAACCTCACTTTCTGTGCCCTGCAGCACACATCTGGCAATCGTCAGAGTTAATGATGACTCTTAATTAAAATTATTCTTTCTCCTCTTCTCCAAACCTTGAATGAAAAACAATATCCAGCCTGACCTTGCCAAAATGTATAAAGGCAAACCGCAAACTGGTCTTCTACGGAGTCATAAAAGCACAATAACGTTTTATGACACATGTCAGATCATTTGTGTGTGTGGTGACGCCAGCATCACTGTACAAACTCAACAGGCGTAAAGTGATCATCAGGAACAATATTCATGGCAAAGATGCTAAGGATCGTGGGTAACTGGAATCCTGACCTCCATCCTGACCGCAGATAAACCTTCAAAACTCCTTTCATAATGTTTTCGCTGTTTGGTAAATATCCAAAGAAATCAAAGACTCTGACCTCCTACATCCCAAGCATCCCAGCCTCCACCCGGGAGTTTGAAAGGGGCGGGGTCCCACCAGGTGCGTCTGCAGGGGACAGCTGTCCGATCCAGAAGGTACTTCATTTATTTGTGCTACAATGCCTATGAAAGGTGCCTCCTTACATTCTCTGAATGCCATTATGTTGCACAGTGGTCCCTGAATAGTTTTATTAGGTTCTTGCTTTACTGGACGATGGTAGCTCCTGCACCAATACTGCTTACACTGGTACCTGGGCATTCACTGGAAGCTCAGCCTAGCTGCACTTATGCCTAGGCGTCTCCTTAACAGCATGTATGTCTGTAATGTGCTAAGACTATCGGACAGTACTTGTACCTCACTTTGGACAAAAACGTCTGCTAAATATGTAAATGTAATGTAAATGCAAAGGCTAGTCAGCTGATGAGCCCACGGGTCACCTGTTTCCTGCCAGACTGGCATTATGAAAAGTAACTCATACATCCTCCCAGACCCTGCCGGTCGTCTTCTGCATCTGTCTCCGCTGAAATGGACGGCTTTTATTTTTGCTCACCTCTGGCACTGGAGGCTAGAACAGAAAGGCGATAGCATTCATAATATACCATGGGGGGTGAGGGTGGTCCTCTTATCTCTGGTGGACCCAATGCTGAAGAGAACCTGAATGTTCCGTTTTCACGCTTAACCAACCAGAGTGTCACCGGCTTCAGAGAACCGGACCCCAGGTGACCTGTTAATCAGAGCCAGTGAAAGGTGGCCACATGGCCCTTAAGTGAAAAGCTCCAAAGAAACCAAAGGGCTGATCTCCCGCAGAAGTCTGCCCAGCCCCCCCCCCTACCGTGTTCCAGGTTTAGAACAGGCCCCTGTTTTATATTAGTCAAGAATGACCACAAACAGCCATGAGTTAGCAAGATTCGATTTTCCAGCTGGAGTCCTTCTGACGCTGCAGGAGAAGAGGGACAACGCAAGCTTTCTTCTGCAGAGTTTTCCACTCAGACTAAAGAGCCTGAAACCCCCCCCACCACCCGGTGAGGGAGGGGCACGGCACTCTCAGAACCAGACCCCGTAGTCCGCTGTGTCGGCCTCAGTACTGATCACCTGATCATCTCCATCTAGGGACCTTGTGCTTGACACGTCCTATGATCACCTTCCCAAAATCCACTTCCTATTACATCCTTCCCCCGGTCCCCAGTTCACAAACCCGTTCTACCCACTACATGCTTCTGGAACCCTCCTTCCCGTCACAAATCTTCACGCCTCCTGCTCGCACGCGCTCAGTGCGGCGTTGCCCCCCGTGGTATGTGATCTCGCTGACCTTCTCCAGAAATTTGTCCTGTGATTCTTCAACAGATTGTTGCATACTCCACTGAGGCGGATTTGAAACAAATACGTTTAGTAAAACGTCTCAAGGAGAAATGCAAGAAATAAACATCAGTTTTTATGTTACTTTCGAACACGGATTCAGACTAAAAAAAATTTTGTCTATACCAGTATTGTCTTACGAACAAAATAAAGAAGGGGAATTAGCCTAGATGGAATCAGTCAGCCAGGCCGACATGCCAGACGCTTAGTGAACAGGCCGTACATTTTTCATTTGGAGATCCCTCACATTTGTGAAGTCACCCTAAACACAGCCCACTTACCTCCCCCCATTCACTCCATGCTTGTGGTTTTCATATCCATCTACTGCACCGGCTCTGTGCTGTCACTAATTACCCCCAACTCCAGAAGAGTGACCCCTGGCCATCGTGGATGAATGGACAACTTGTCTGGAGATTGTTGGTGCCACTGGTGGCTTTTTGTCTCCAGCATGAGTTTTAAGAACAGTTAAAAGAACCCCCCCCCCCCTTCCAATTCTCTCTACGGCCCTTTTTGTGTTTAGAGGCTAATTTAAACTGTCCAGTGCCCCTGGAATGAGTCACCCCCTGATTTGCTCTGAAAAGCCCTCACCAGAGACACTGGCAGCAATGTTAGAAAACACAGAGTAGTGTGCAGAAGTCTCAGGGCATCAAAAAATAATTCTGTTCAAATTATGTTTATGAAGGTGCAAAACTACAGGTTTCTGTCTGTCCATGTGTGCCAGCGTGGCCATTTCTCAGACTCGCCTTAAGTCACCCCAGAACGTGCCATCCAGTAAGGCCACTAGCACACCTTGTTTAGCTAATCTATACTTCACGAAGCCAATGAACTAATTAAGCTCATTAACGAAGCAGTGGTGAAATTTGCCAAACACATGGTGCCCCTGAGCAGGGCACTGAGGTCCAAAGCAATGTTCTTTAAGCTGGCCAACGAAGTCATCAGGAACTTTTTGGAGAAATTCTCATTACTTTTTATTGTACAGCTATTCATTTGAAATGTAAAGTTAAACAGTGTTTCTTTCTGAGCAAATCTGTACTCACTGCCCAGAGAAATAGCTCTAGCTCTGAAAGTGATTTACTTTGGCGTCCCGAGACTATCAGACAGTACTGTGAGTGCCGAGCGCTACATGGGGGGTGGGGGGGGGGGTGCCTGGTATCCAGGACAAGGACATTAGCTATGCCTTCTGGTTAAATGGTATATTACCTTTTACTGTTAGTTTTCCAGGTTATGGATCATACTGTATAAATTAACAGGCAGCAGAGTGGAGCACAGCCTATTCTGAACATGGAAAATATGACATCAATTAAAATTACTGGCCTTTAAGGGTGAGTGTGTGTGTGTGTGTGTGTGTGGAATGAGGCCTACAGCAAACCTACATTCTTTACATCTGTTCCTTACATCATGGAAAACGAAACCATATAACGAACACAACCGTTTATGGATAAAGAATTCCTTCGTACCAAGTAAAAATGTAAATTAATACATTGCCATTCATTAATGAATAAGCTAATGCGATTGCTTAACTACAAATGAATCGCGCATCCCTTGTGGACTGTGAATGGCCAGCCAGCTGCAGATTCAAATGCAGGTCACTTAAGGTCAGCCTGATTGGGAAACCAGACAGCAGCCCAACGGACAGACGAGTGCGGGAAGTGAATTTGCACGTTGCCCGAGTTTGCAGGACAGTGCAACACAAAGAAAGGCCAGACAAAATAAAACTGAAATCATCCTGGTGTGCCAAGACATAGCTCTCGCTGTGCAGGACCGAACGACAGAACTCAAAAATACCAAAAAGTAGGTGTACAACATAATACAATATAATACAAAATAAAATAAGACATAATACATGTATGATACAAGTAGAATACGTTACATGTATAATGCATGTATAAAGAGAAAAATGAAGCAAAGATCAGCGATATAGCTAAATTTGGAGTGTATATGTGCAGAAGGTGTAAACAGGGTATGGGCATCGTGGGGGGGGGGCATTTAAGAGGGCCCTTATATGCTTAAAATTATATGTAAAGTTGGTTGGAGGGGACCAAGATTTCTCTACTACCCTCAGGCCTGCGTGAATG
>JAODKN010000079.1:6039542-6053989 GCA_026774425.1 Petrocephalus zakoni
TTGAAAGCCTCCCCTCCCCGCACCCCACACCCCACCCCTGGAGGATGACAGAGGAGCTGGTACCGAGATGAAGAACTGGGTGGTCAGGTCACAGATGGCCCCTCCCAGGACGAGACATCTAAGCAAAGTGCCTCGTCTCTCCACGTCCCCCATCACCACGGCGACTCCCCATGAGGCCGGAGCACATTCCCGCCTGACGAGGACCCCATCCTTATGAACCAGCGTGCCTGAACAGGGGCTGTGAAACCGGCGAAACACCCCAGCTCCCCTCCCATAAGCCAGGCAGCAGTGAACAGCTCACAGGCACCACGCAGGTCCCCTATACGACCCCAAATGACCTTCCCCCTCTGCCACTCTGTCACACATTCAATAACCAAATGTCTTTTTATACCGACTGCGAACGGATCACGTTTCCCTGTACAAACCAAGGCTGGGAATTGATTCCATTTGACTGTAGCTAACAGATGATTCATTCTTTTTGATTCTGTAAATACCTCAGAATCAGAATCGGAATCCTTTCATGTGTCAATAACCAAAAGGACAAGGGGATTGTTTTGGTGCAGGTGGCGGCATGACGCTCCGATTACACATACAATCGGGACAGATATAGAAACGCTTAATAAATAGATTAGAAATTAAAATAGAAGTTGAAATAGAAATAGAGCAGAGAAAAACCTGAAGATACAGGTCCAGTCTGTCGGATCGGCTCTTTTGATCTTGTCCTAGCGGAGCTAAAGTTTCAAACTGGTTTTCTTGTAAATTCTGGAAGCACGTGTCAGGGTTTGAAGGCCCGCATGTTTACAGGCCCCCGGCTGACTGGCCTGATGCAGGTCACACCCAAGGACAAGCGGGACAGAGAAACGTCCTGTCCCGTCAGCAGACCCCAAGCGTGCCTGGCACTGGGGCGGATGGGACTGTGGACACTAATAAACAGCAACTGACAAAATATTGTGACACACTATAAAGGATGTGGACTGAAAAAAAAGATGAAATATCAAGCTTAACTCTTAAGTGATAATGGTTTGGCCCTATGTTGGCGTGACAGATAGCACAGGTTCTGTGGTTCGGGTTTTTATTGGGTTCTGGGCCGCAGGGGACTAACGGCAAGTGATGACTTGATAGTTTCTGGGGTGACGACGCCTTCGCAACCCCGATACAGGGGTGCAGAAATGTGCGTGTAATTCCCGCTGCGGTTCTTACGCGCTCCGAAAATGCAAATGACAAATCAAACGGACCTGCCGGCTAAAATGAGATTAAGCTCAAACATGCAGGGAAGAGGGGTGTCTGGTTGGAGATGGAGTGATTCTGGGTGGATAATCGCTTACTGAAGATGGACGGGTGGGTAGCGGGCGTTAATCAGAGAGTTCATTATCTTCATTTATTGGACGAATGTACTATTTATTATACGATTAGAGGCAGTGTCACGAATGCAGTAAGTCTGTAGCATCAAGACGCTGTGATTCCTCTGTGTCTGTCTCTGTATTTTATGGTGCTTCTCAGCCTTTAATAACTAGAGGGGTACATTAACTGGTGATTACTCTCCTGTTTATCAAGCTAATTACAGGTGTGGAAATGTCATTTACTGCAGTGACCTTGAGGAAGTCGTCGCTAAACATGCGAAAAACGTCTCAGAGCGGCGGCCTCGTTTGTAAGGTTGATGTTTTTATCGCTTGCTTTGCAGATGGACGGATGGTTCGTCCCTGAGTCGGTCCCAAGCAGGGACCGCCAACCTGTCCTTACACGGATAAACGTGAACGTGTCAAGACTCATCTGTGTGAAAACTGTGGCAAATACCATGTCCGTGGTCAAAATTGCGTTTTGATCAAATTCGCCCTGGTGTCAAGGCCTGGCATCATGGTTTATTTGCAGTTTAAACTAAAAGCTCATCTCTGCCAAGTGTTACTGTATTTCAAAGCATCATGGGGTGGGGGGTGTTTGGGAAGCAATGGGATGGGAGAACACTGTGTGACCCGGGCTCTGCTGGCCCCCATGGGAGAATGGAAACCTGCAGTCAGCCACCCCACACCACAGCTCGTACCCCGCGCACGCTCTCATCATCTGATAAAGACTGAGATAAACGTGCACGTCCTCCTGGTGCCCCGCCCCTTACAGATCACTGGCAGCGTTGGGGGGGGGTCAGTGAGTCTTTGCTCTGAAACTCTCTCACCCCCCCCTTCCCCAACATGGCCCTACAGCCTCCCACCCTTCCTGTGAAAAGGAGCCATCAGCCCACTCTTGACAATTAGATCCCTCTCTGGGCTTGCAGCAGAGCTGACTGATTCCCCTCTGCTCCGTGTCGTGTGCTCGTGCCTCGATCCCGGTCTGCTCCGTCCTGCCCCCCCCCGTCCCTCCCCCCCGCCCCCAGGGAGGCAGGGACGATGGCCTGGAGCCAGCAGAGGAGTGCATGCCTTGCACTGACAGCCACTGCGCTGCTCTGAGAGCCGGTCAGACTGCGGAGAGAGGAGGAGGAGGAGATGAAGAAGGCTGCCGCCCCCCGCCTGTGCTGAGACACCGGGGGCTTCCTGCAGCCGCGTTTTGCCGGCATCGGTGCCGACGGGATTTAACTTTTTCCTCCACCGCGGCTCCGGGTTCAGACATGGAGTCACCCACCAAGGAGATTGAGGAGTTTGAGAGCAGCTCCCTGAAGTATCTGCAGCCAGACCAGATTGAGAAGATCTGGCTGCGACTCCGCGGACTGTGAGTGCTTCACCGGTGCCTGCGTGCATGTGCCTGATCATCGGTGTAAATCATTCTTAGTATCACTGTCAACCATTCTGAGTATCGGTGTAAATCATTCTGAGTATCACTGTCAACCATTCTGAGTATCAATGGCAACCATTCTGAGTATCGGTGTAAATCATTCTCAGTATCACTGTCAACCATTCTGAATATCAATGTAAATCATTCTGAGTATCACTGTCAACCATTCTGAGTATCGGTGTAAATCATTCTGAGTATCAGAGTGTTTGAGTGCTTTTGTGTGTGTGTCAGTGTACATCATTCTGAGTCTCAGTGTGTTGAGCTGTGTGTGTGTGTGTCAGTGTAACTCATTCTGAATATCAATGTGTTTCTGTGATTAGCAGCTTTTCTATGTGTGTATATGTGTGTATATTCTGTGCATTAGTGTGTTTCTGTGTTGAGCTGTTTTTCTGTGTGCGTATTAGTGCATCTCGTTCAGAGTGTGTTAGTGTATCAGTATCAGTATGTTAGTGTGAGTTCAGCTGTTTTTCAGGTCCACTAGTTCCACTTTCCACTTGTGGTTGTTTGTGCGTGTAAGGGAGCGTGTTTGCATTTCTCATTTGTGCATTTGGTCTTGTGTCCGTAAGTCTTTCTGCATTTGTAAGGTTGCATCAAAAGTCGTTTTCTTAATTTGCATGTTCCGCTAGCTGTGTGTACATGTGCACGAGTGTGTATGTGCGCACGCGTTTGTCCCAGATCCATCACTTTTATTTTGCGCTTGGTCCTTAATATTATCTGTTTATTTGTCAGGCTGATCTTTCTGTTAGAACGGAGACAGCAGCTGTCAGTTATCAAACGAACGATCTCCGAATCTTAACAGGTTTCGTTATCTAGTCGGTTTACGAACAGCAGTGCGTGCCCTCGCTACCCATAACACATGCCGTCACTGGAGAGAACTTTATCCCTTATCAAGCAAATGGGGGGAAAAAACATATAAATGTAGGTGTTGGATTTCATTTCACGAAAACAGCGGAGTGAAAATGAAAGGATTGCCTCGGGGCGGCAGCGCGAACTTCGTCACGCCGCGAAACTTCATTGTGGGAAAGCAGCCCCTGGTCCGTCACGGCGGCGGCTTGTCTGCCCGCCTACCGGCTTTTTACGGAGGGGGGCGTTCCTCTAATGTCGCCCCCCATAGCATTAGGGCAGCCTGATTAAATTAGCAGGTGCTTCATAATGAACATCACGGAAAAATCAAAGCGAAAGAGGGAGACGCGCTGCATAGACGCGCGTCTCCCCAGGGCGCCCTCTGCAGCATCGGCAGAAAGTCATTATTAGCCATTATTTGAAGTAATCATTAAAACTGTCTTTTTTATTAGTGCCTGTAAACGCTTTCACGCCAACAAGGTGCTTGCTTGCCTGGCAAAGGGTTACAAATGCTCCCATTGGGGGAAGAGTATGATTGACACGCGTCACACTGTCGGTCCACCTACGACCTCTTTGTAACGCAGACGACTGTCTGGGTGTGTGTTTGTGTCTTCTTGAGGTCTTGCCTAGCTCGTTCACCCCCTTGGTCCTTGCCGTATAACCCAGAGCACTCAGTAATCATCCCGAGCGGCTGGACGGTCACCATTTCTCCCAGCACAATCAGAGGGGCCGGCGAATTCGTGCTGTGTGCCAGTGCAGGTTGGCTGATGCCTCCTGTCACTGCCTCGCCATCGGGTCAACCCAGGCCGCCTCATTATCACTGTGTTTCCAGGCATCTTATCACGGTTATGTGTCTCAGTGCATATGTGCACAAATTCGGTGACGTCACAAAGAAAATCCCCCAGGGGAGGAGGTTGTGAATCCAGCGGCCGGCTCTGGCACACACTTAGGGCCGCCCGGGTCCCTTGTTTCCTACTTGAGGCTTGATTTGCCGCCTGTCATACACAGCTGTGTCTCTAGGGCGGCGACTGCCTCTGCTGCCACTCACTGGGAGTCCCCTCCCACGCGGCTCAGTGCTCATCTCCGACAAGGGGCCTCTCCATGCCAGCTGTGGGGAGCTTTTAGCCAGTGCTAGCCAGACCGCAGATCTTCACTGAGGGGCTCACTACAGCTAGTGTGAAGCACAGAGGATAAACTTGTAAAATCACACAGGGTGGTTTGATTTATCAGTCCCTGATAAATTTGTTATGGTCAATAAAATTCAGGCTCTTCAGTGCTTCCTCTTTCCCAGGCTGCTGGTCTCCTTTCTGTCATCATGCCAGCTGTTATCTCCAGGGATTCTATCTTATAGAATCTATCTGCTTCTGCAAGGCCATCTAACCGTCCATTGATCAATTGATCAGTCCATCCATCCATCTTCTAAACTTGTATCTTGGCCAGTCTTTCGTTTTGTCTGCTTATTCGTGCATCCATCTTTTCACCACTTATCGTGGGCCAGGATTCCCCTTTGTTTGACCATCCATCTTATCCATCCCCCCATCGATCCATCCATTCCTTGACCCATCCATCCATCCAGGTAGCACAGAGCTGGGTTACACCCTGAATGAGATTCCATTTATTTTGTTTTTGTGTTCCTGTAAGGTGTGCGCATTCAGCTTGCACGTTTCCTCACCAAGAAAGTGTGCTTTTGCTGCATGACCTCACGCAGAGCTTGTACATATGAACTGGTGAATGTTGAGGTCACAGTGAATGTTACCAGGCCACATCTACTGCAGCAGGGCCCAGTTTTCTCGGAAAGCGACAGCTAGTGTCTCCTGGGACCTTCCATCTCATCAGCGTGTCTCTCCTGTTCTACCACAGGCGAAAATACAAGAAGACATCGCAGAGGTAAGCCAGGACAGTACTCCAAGATGGTAGGCCAAGATGTTACTCCAAGATGATACTCCAAGATAGTTCTCTGAGACAGTACTCTGAGATGGTACTCCAAGAGAGTACTCACTCACACAGCTGAGGGATGGGTGCGAGCTCGACCAGACAAAAGACGGCCTCGGATCAAACGAATAACACCAAATAAACAACTGTCTGGTTCTCTGTGATGTGACCCCACTTGGCCCATGTTGGCCATTTAAACGACCGCTGTGTAAAATAATGGAACGTGCTGCCTCTTCCCGGGAGTTCAGTAATATTTCTCCAGATAATAACCCATATTATACCGAGTGGAGGGGGGCGGTGTCCCTCTCTGAAGTGTTTCTTTTACGACCTCTCCACACATTCGCCGCTGTATTTTTAGACCAGAAGGCTCCGATACTGTACATCCCTGGTCTGCAGGATTTTCTCAGGCTCTAGATCAAACTTAATTAAACAATCATTAAACAAACTTAATTTACCCATAAACTAGCTAAAAAATCAATTTAGAAAATAATTCTGCCATTAATATGATATTACATTTGAGTGCGGGGGGGTTTAAATTGTAGAGAAAACACGACGTTGCACGTCGATAAGATGGCTCTGATTCGTTATCACGGGCCATTAAACGAAGACAGCTGAAGATGGAATTTTCCGGCATCAGAATGTGCAGCTGTCCCCCGCCCGCGCAGGATTGACAGCCCCCTCGCGAGCCTCTGTAATTACGCCGTGACTAATTGTCTGTAAAGAATGCAGGGGCTTTGTGTATGTGTGTGCCTGTGTGTGTGCGCGCGCGTATGTGTGTGTGTGGGGGGGTTCCGGAAGGGATCGTTTGAAGACGAGGGCGGGTGAGGGGAGGGGGTTGCTTGATCCATCTTATAAGAGGACAGAGGTACTCTCCAGTAGACAGGAGAAACACCCCCCCCCCCAAGAGGATCTGGGCTGGACACACGTGGCTAGATGGTGTGTATGACAGTTTGACATAAATGGGTGAGGTGATAAGGCCCTCTCTGATATTTACTTTGGTGTTGTAGAGGTGTGTGGCTCAGTGGGTTAATTAACACAATGTGCCTATTAATAAAAGTTCACTCTTCTAAGATACCACACCAGACTACAATCCACTCCTAGTGATGTGGCTCATTTTGGGTCTTAAGTCTGCATCATTAATCTCATGGCAGTTTGTAAGTACCGCGATCAAGGTGTAAGCCCTGTTTTTCCAGCACTTTAGGAACTCGCACCTGGCCCCCCTTTTCTGACCCCCTGGTGGAACAGCAGGAATTGGGAAGAGAGTCGAGTGATGTAAAATCTGTGGGGAAGCCAGGGGACCATAATTAGCTAATAGGATAGTTTCTTGTGCACAGGCCAGATATGATACGTCTCAGAGAGGATCGCCACAGGTTTCCATCCAAAAATGTGATGGAAAACTCCATTAAGGAAACAGGACAGGTTTTTGCTGAGACTCTTATTGCTTACAGTCAGTCCTCTATGGTATCTGATTCTCACATCCTGCTTCGATTTATCGGTGTAAAACACCCTGATTTTGTGGCCTAACAGAGCCATTCAGTCAGACAAAGCAGAGCTTCTGACTGTCTGGAAGGAGAGCAGATTTATTTACACGTGAGCGAACATGGGTAGGGCCCCCTAAGTGGGCCGTTGGAGATGTAAAACATACTATAAAACAATGGAACATCAATTGTAATCAAAGGGGGGCTGGAATGCGGTTGGTAACATTTGCTAATGGGGGGTGGGGTGTATCGTGCGAGAGGATATATCATTTAAATTTTAGAAGATTAACCATTCCGTCTTTTGCTAAGATTAGTCTTGAAATTTTGCATACGTTCGTTTTATTGTGCTCTCTCCATGTCTGTTCACAAGTTGTCTACCACTATAGCTTGACAGTATCAAAGGCTAGGGTGATGTTAGGCTTGTATCTTTGTGCTGTTTTCTTCATTACTTTGTGCCAGTTTGCTTGGCAGTGAATAGCTGGTAGACTCCAGTGGTCACGGAAAGCTGGGTAGTGTGAAATGGCAAAGTAGAATAGTCCATTACAGCTGGGACAGGGGGCAACTTTGTCTGTCCTGAAAACCTTTGCTAAAAATGCAAATAACATCCATGCTGCTATCATTTGAATGATCATATTATGTTATATCCTTAAATGTAACTTCTGGACATTCTGTCTTTATGGGGCCCCTAGTTTTCAAAGGCCCCTAGCGGCTACCTACCCCTGCCTTATGCCTTATGTCCACCCCTGCGTGTCAGTCCCTCACGTCCTCCCCTCTCATGGGACACCAGTGACATCCATCAGGACTAAATGAAACTCACCTGTCTCGTCTCTGAGTGACGTCAACAGGCTGGGCAGCTCTTTCTGCTTGGGGGGGCATAAAAACGTTAAATTTGTTGATGTTTTTAGCAGCGTCTGGGTCTGGCGATGGATGTGCATCCCTGGCGAGGCGGTCATTAAACACGCTGGAGTGTGAGACCTGCATGCTTCCGCGCCCCTGCCAGGCCCGCCTGGCTTCCAGCCACCTTTCAGAGCTTTCATTAAGGATCTGCTGCGAAATATGATTTGCACTTCTAATTGGGCAGGTCAATTAAGAGCCGTCGTGTTGAGCCAAGAGGTATCTGCGCCAAGAACATCTTTTGGGAACATTTAGGGTTTTTTTTTCTGACAGTCCTGAACCTGTTTGGCTGCTGGCTTTGAAACAGTCCCTTTTTTTCCTGTCATATTAAGCTTTGGTCACCGTGGTAAAGTTCCCAAGAGGCACAGCTGAGTTTGCAACCGAGTCTGCCTGCGATTCGCGTTCCGTGTCCAATGCTGGTGATTACAGACCTGACAGAGATGCTGTACTTTGTCACTTTTGATACAGCACCCCCCCCCCCCCCACACACACACATCTAAGAGTTTAAAGGTGTCATCATCATTGCCTCTCATGTTCCCGTGGTAATGAAATCGGGCCTCCTATTGACTCAATAAGTCACGCTGGCGTCTCCGGAACATTATAATAATTCATAATGGATTGGCTGTCGGGCACGTCGCTCTAATCGACTTGTTAATCACCATAGCAACCCACATGACTCTTAAATATTAACATGACCGGCCACACTCTCGGGACTCTGTGTGGATGTTTGTCCTCTGGTAAGACACAGGATGTCTTCCCAGGCACACTCAGTGAGTCACACGAGCAGATCTCTCTTCAGGTAAAGTCCCTGGTTGGCTCCCTTTTTCCAAACCAGTCCCGCTGATTGTTAGTTCGCTCATTCCTGCATCCCTCGTCATTATCCATTTCGGAAGCACTCAGATCATCAAATCACATAACAAGGGAAGAAATGCCCCACAGGAGCAATCGCATATGCTGCGGTCAAAACACAGTGACGCATATGCTTTTCCTGCCGTGGAGCAGGACTGCATGCTTTCTGAGAGCTAACTGTGACAGTTGCTTGTGGTTCTACACAGTTTAAGTCTAAGCACCATCTGAGTTGGTCGCTTTAGGAGACTGATTGGGATTCCACACAGTTCCACACTAAGCACCACCCATATCGGTCACTTTAGGAGACCGCCTGCGGTTCCGCACAGTTCCACACTAAGCACCACCTATGTCGTTCACTTTAGGAGACCGACTGCTGTTCTAGACGGTTCCACACTAAGCACCACTTGTGTTGGTTACTTTAGGAGACGGTCTGCGTTTCCACGCAGCTCCACACTAAGCACCACCCGTGTTGGTCACTTTAGGAGACCGCCTGTGGTTCCACACGGTTCCACACTAAGCACCACCTGTGTTGGTTGCTTTAGAAGACCACCTGCGGTTCCATACAGTTCCACACTAAGCACCGCCTTATGTATTTCTATTGAAAGCCTTAAAAATGTATTCTGCGTGATCTTCGCATATCTTCAGTGCATCCAGAGTGGCGGATCTGCCTGCCGCTTTGCAAGCTCGATCAGAACCAGGGCTCCCCGCTGGAGCCGCGTCATTCTCTGGCTGATCTGAGCCTCCACATCCGTCACCTGTGCCCCATTTACGACCCTGTAAATCTCTCATCCTGAAACCCAATAATTAAACAGATAATTTCCCACCTCCAATCGACGGCGGCTGTGGGATAATCGCGCCGCCTGCTGCCACCCCCCCCGCCTCTATCAGAAAGCTGAGATCCCGCGCGTGGATGAAAGGCACCGTGATTGTGGGACGGACGACCCACCGGCAGCAGCGGGAAGGCAAGCTTCTCGAAAGTTCCGGAATTCTCCCCTAAAAATGCACAGGAGCTCCATTCTGCTCCATCAACATCATTCGCAAAAATGTCCCCACATCTGCATAAATTATGGAGGGAAGGATTTATGTTTTGTTTCATTAATTATGGTGGAAAATAATTAATAGTGATTCTAAGACTGTAGTGGTGAATAAGTGGAATATTATACCAATATACTGTACTACTATGAATACTAAAATGAAATCATTTTCTGATTCACACTAGCAGGGCATAAACAGCGAAAGGCGCCTTAAATCCCTGGCCGCTGAACAGCAGCTCACGTCGACAGCCGGAGCAGCTTCTCAGTGATGGGTGGCTCACAGTTTCCAGTCCATCGCCTTGATCCAATACAGGGTCAATAAAACCCAGTATTGTTGCATTAGCCTGTCCAGTTAGCTGCACTGCGGTAAGGTCTTCAGTTTAAAATTGAATGACAATGAACCGATGGGCTTGGAGGGACGCCGGCCCATTATGAATCTTTATGGTGGCTAACACGCTGTTCTTGGGGAACACGTCTGGATATCGCCAGTGCACACAGGTGGGACGTACTCGGTGTGCTCACAGATACCTGACACACAGGCGGGACGTACTCGCTGTGGTCACAGATACCTGACACACAGGTGGGACGTACTCGGTGTGCTCACAGATACCTGACAGGTGGGACGTACTCGGTGTGCTCACAGATACCTGACACACAGGCGGGACGTACTCGGTGTGCTCACAGATACCTGACATGCGGTGGGGCAGGGCGGGGTGGTGGTGCTGGAGGAACAGGGATGGGTGGCAATGAGAGGCTGATGCAGGGTGGAGGCGACGTGACACTGAGTCTTTAATGGAAATGTGTCATCGTGGAATAAGGTGGTAATTTGGTTATTAATAAGCAATCCCGTCGACATGTAGCCGATAGTGGCTTTCGGTAAGCCCTCTGTGTGTTTCCGTGGTGACGCCACTCTGATACCGAGCAATATCAGGCTGTTTGTGGCCGTCCTCATAACCCCGGAATCAAATTTTAATTCTTGCTCAGACGGTTATTTGGAGTCGCTGCCGCGTGACCGTGGATGTTGTTGTAATTATACCGAAACGCCACGGTGGGAGGGCTCATCGGCCAGCCGGGACAGCAAGTTCTGGGAGCGGATGGGATATCTCCTGTTGGACTTCTTTGAGGGGGCATGAGCCAGCATGTGAGGGGGACTGCAAGGCTGGTGGGTGCCAAATATGTGCCTCCTCATTTTGGAAATGGCCCACCCACTCCACAGGGTTAGGGTTACCCCACCCCCCATCATGGGTTACGCTTGCTGTCTGTGGGGAGTTCCTTTCCCAGTCCTCTTTACTTCCAAACCAAAAAACTCATCCCTGCTAAACCCCCCGGTCCGTTAGGCGGTTCTGTTTGCCGTCATTTCTCACAGTTACATAAATTCACCGGAGCCGGATTAAAAAAAGATCCTGCCATTCGGCGCGCATGGAGGAGCAGCACGCCGCCATTGTGTGGAAATGACATGTATGTGTGTCAGTTGACACACTGAGACAATGACTTATGACTAATGAAGGGACAAATGAGGCTTTGAAGTGCGCGGTGGGTGGGATAATTGTAAGCTGTCAGTCACCGATTGGATTAATCCACTTCCCATTGGCTGCTTTTCCAGTTCCCATTGGGTTAAACTGGTCGATGGCTGACAGCTTGCGTTTTAATAAAAATCCTATACAGCCGCAACAGAAAACACCGAACGCGGTTTCTGGAGCTTAATTGAGTTCTGTGGGGTGGAGAGATTTGCAGCGATAGTCCGAGCTTCAGCCCAGGCGCGTGTGACATCAGGCCGTAATCATCATGGTGATTTCAAGGGCTCATTTCAGGGATCGAGGGGAGTTTATGTAAGGCCTAGACAAATCAATGGAGGTGCGTGTCCTGGGCCGGGGGTGTCCGTCTCACCGTCCTGCTGTAAGTAATGACCTTCGGTAACCGGCCACTGACTAGCTAGGTCGTCATGCTGAGCTCGATTCATTTCCCTCCCCCTGCTGCTCCCAGCCAGACTGGCCTAGAGGGTGACCTTAACATCACTCCCCTGCTAATTGGCTGGGGGGGGTGATGACTTGCTGGGGGGGACTCTTCGTCGTGGCCACGCATTAATTATGTCGCGGTAGGGAAGAAATTACGAGGCTGATTGAGAAATTAGCATCTGATTAAAGGCCCATTAAGAAATCCCAACCTAAGCCAAACTCTCTAGCCATAGTTCTGAGCCGGGTCACGTGAGAGACTCAGCTCTCTAACTGACAGGGGGGTTTGGTTTGTAGATTATTAAATGACCCCCATTCCTGCCCGGGAGTATCGGTGTGGTGACTGAGCTTGTAAGCTGCCGCCTTTGGGTTATGCTATATGATATATTATGCTATAGTCTCAACTATAAGCCTCAAACTACTTCACGCACACATAGCATTAGCTTCATTGGGTTAATGCGGACCCCAGGTGCACAGACAACATGGGATGAAGATGTTGCCGGGGAGACAGATCTGCGGTCCGACCAATCAGAATGACACACTCATTCTGGCTTTTTCCTTCTGGGTCCTTATCGAGTATTGGGGTATTTCTTGTTTATGCAAAAGCTTGGATCCAGTGGACAGTGAAATTGGCGAGATTACCCTCCACCACTGAGGTATAAAAAATACTCCTTTTAGAAGATTGCTTGTTTTATATTCATTATTTATCTTGAAGGCTTTGGGAGAAGGTCGAATTTTCTCCTTGGAGGCATGTCCTGTGGACGTGCCCTTGTAGGACTGATAAATTGTCGTGAGAAACCTGGGGATAACTGGGTGTAAAATACTCCAAACGTAGATATATTTAAAATATAGATTGGTGTTTAGTGCGTCCCCGACCAGAACAAGGCTCCCAGATCTGATCTGATGTTGTTTAAGTAATTACGTCCAACATTTGTGTGATTACACTTTTTGGTAATGGCAGAAATTTATCAATTCCAAAAAAAAGCAATAAAGATTACAATTAATTGGCAATTAAGCTACAGTTTGATTGGATAATGACTGTCTCCTTGGTCTGTCCTTGATGAAGAATTGCTCGGAGGTGCTTGACTCCAGTGCCAGGTTTTCTTGCCAAGAAAGCATTTCTGAAGGAACATGTATTGTATTATTTAGGACGAGTGCATGAGCTAGGAAGGAGACCAGAGGTGCTTGTGAGGAGATGGGTGATTGGGTGATGTAATATGTATGTCTGATCAGAAGAACTGAAGAAGATAAAAGTCCCTACACTGTGTCCTCAAGGTTCCGCAAACAGGAAAGTGTTTCATTGTGTTTTCCATTCAATGGACTGAGGAAACTTGGGCTTCAGGGACCCAGAAGGATTCTGGATACCCTTATGAACAAGCTGTATTACCTAGCGTTTGTGTAAGGTAATCATATCGGACCTTCTCCTTTTCCTTCTTGGTTTGATTGCCTTGACCTTAATATTCCCTCGATAAACGTAAAGCCAGAGCCATCGCTACAGTTGGCTCTACGCTGTTATGTGTATTTATCTTTGGTCTTCAGCTGCCATTCAGAGATGAAGGTGTTGGGCTGGGCTGAGGGACACTGTGATAGTGAAGGTGACCTTGTGGGCCTGGGGAGCTCTGGACGTCCATTTTTGAGCAGACCGGCTAGACACGTGAATCTCGCTGCTGTTTAGCGGCTTTATTTACCAGTTTTGTTCAAACAGAAAACCAAATTAAACACCTAGCCTGGGATTCCAGGGCGGAGGCAGTCGCTTCTTCACACGCACCCCCCACACAAACCCCCCAGCCAATCCCACCTTCCGACCCGAAGTCCTTCCATGGCTCTAGTGAGGGCGCCGTGCCTCAGCCACTCACACAGATTGTCACCTCTACGGGCACACGTCGCCGCGGTGACCTTTTGGAATCCAATTTCCCGATATTGAATAAGAGACATTTGAATGGGTGTGTCTGAGGGGAGAGGTGGCCAGGGGAAGGTATTACAGGGGGATCCAGCAAACCTCCATAACACACATCTGCCCCAACATCAGCATCCAGGCCTAAAGCCAGTAGATAAGATCAGTTTGGAAAGGTAGTCTGTTGATCTGACTGAAGTACTTTTGCTTTATGTTTCATGTAAAACATCCTATAAGCCCAAGGCTATTTTTCCCATGATGTTTTTAGGCAGGATCTAAATGGGTAGTGCCCCCCTCTGCCAGATGCACCATCTGGACCCCACTCCCCCCACCCCTGTCCACCGCAACCCAACCTCCCCCTCTGCTTGGTCACTCACATCCATGGGCTTGTCGACACATGGCTCCTGATTACGTAACATCCGTTGCTGTAGGGACTACGCTTGTCGTAGTGTGATGACTATAACACATCTGGGAGAGATGGCATCTGAGCTGGGGGGCGGGGGGTGCAGGTCCGGCCATTCGTGTGTCGTCCAGTGGGTTTTCAAGTGACCCCTATTCAAGTTAAGGGACATCAGGCTTTGTAGTAGTTAAGGACTTGACCTTATCACCGGAAGTAGCCTTGATCTGGGAGCTTGACTTCAGTAGTAAGTATTTTCAGCAATATTAATGGGTCAGTATGTATATTACATCTGTAGGAATTTACTAGCTCAAATGGAGGTGGGATTCCACCGATTTTTAGGGGAATTAATTATTGATTAATTATTAATTAATTAATCGGTAATTAATTATGAAATATTACGCTTGAGTAGTT
>JAODKN010000079.1:6058666-6086071 GCA_026774425.1 Petrocephalus zakoni
GGGGGGGGGGTGTGTGGGGGTGGGGCAAGATTCTAAGCACCCAAGAAACTACTGAATTACCACCCCTGCCCAACCTCGGGGGGTGATCAGTCTGCTGATGACTGCACTCCAGCGGCTCTCCTGTTTCAGGCTACACCCAGAAATCAATAAGCCCATGCTTCATATTGAACAGCGCCCCCGCTCTTTCTGGATGACTGACTGCAAGTGTCACATTTGATATTTCAGACTGTCATACTTCACTGATATGGCTGGAGTTCCCGGAATAAAAAAAACGAATTCTATTTCCGGTTTTCAAAACCAGAATGTATACATTCTATATTATGGGATGTCCACCTTCACTAGACTACTTCAAACCTGACAGTAATGAAGTGTCTGTTATATATCAACAAAGCTCATTTTGTTCCTAATAATGCGTACAGACATTGAAGCACTGCAGCTAGCTTCCAGGATACGCTACACTAGCAAGCAGATTAATCTTAAAACCCAAATGATCTGGACCTTTAAAATGCATGAGCTGGAAGGGACCTGTGGTCGATTGGGCAGAAAAATAATGGCGTTTTGGCCATTTCCTCTGCAGCAGACTCTCTCTCTCTCGCTTGCCCGCTTGCTCGTGCCGCTGGGTGGTCTTTTTCTGTTGGCCTATCCCATCAGGACACGATAAGCTAATACACCAGCCTCGCTTTCCCTCAGATTACATTGCCGCTGTATTTCTGAAAATGCCGTCTGAGTGATTGGTCTTTGCATCTGAAGAAAGGATTCTTAGTAAAAGAGGCGCCCCTTCCCTCACGGAGGCCTTCCGGAATTTCGGCACAGGTCGCGAATCACCCGAATGTGACGTGACGTAAATTTGCCCTTGAATTGCCCCTGTGCTGACAGAGGAAATGACCAGAAATTATCTGTAGCCGTGTCATTGAATAGCGGTAATTTCATCTTTATTATGGAATGGTTGAAACCCCCCCCCCCACCCGGGGCCACAAGGGAACAGACTGATGCGGATGCGATTTCCACAGCAGGGGACCCAGACTGGATCCTTGTGTTAGTAATGCCCAATGGTTTAACAGCGCCTCTCCCAGCCGCCCCAGGGAATGTGGGCCACCCTCTGGTGTCTGTAATGATGAGCTTAATCCAGGTTCATCCAGGGGAACTGTGACATATATTTGTATATGTGTTTTATTTACACTAAAAATATGCCGTGTCATTAATTACCGTTTAAGAAAAAAGGTTGTTATGTCATTCCAGGTTTGCTCTTACCAGTTACCCCAGTTACAGATTAGGTTGTGTGAGGGCCAGTAGAGAGTTTTCCGGTCTCTGTGTGCTGGCCTGGGATCATTTCCATGGTGAAATATGACAGACATTTTGATCAAAATGCAATTTTTACCACAGAGATAATATTAAAAAACAGTCCATATATCACAAGCTAAGATAAAATGTTGAACAAATATTAAAATGCACTCTGCGTTCATTTTATGTTAATTTGGGGATTCACTGTGTAAATATTTATGATAAAAAATTTTAATGGTAGCTGCGGTCAATAGATTCATCACAGGAAACTGGGTGATTAATTAGTTGCACTTTAAAATCCCATCCCTGTTTTTTCCAGAAGTTTCCTTTCTCAGTCAAACCCTTTTGCCATGACAAAAGTTTTGCAGCACGTGTCGTTTTCCGGAATGCTGGGTCTTTCTGGGGGGACGTTTCGGGCAGGGATTAGCTGCTACTTCCACACCCCCCACCTGAAGACCACCGGTTACCAGCTGCGTGCCCTTCATGACCTGGCTGGTCTGCTCGTGTGGGGACAGGCAGCATGCTTTCTCGACAAAGATTGCAATGAAATCCGTCACCCCTCTAGCCTTTCCTCCACCTCCAATGTCGGCAGCCTGGGATGACTTAGGGCTGAGGTGCTCCTGGCTCCTGGCGAGGGGACGCAGGCCTTGGAATGTTCTAGAGGAGACTGCAGCCATCCAGTCTCTGCAGGTTTACTGGAACGTGAGGCGCATGGCAACAGTGCGGAATGGAATTACTCCCCGGACGCGGAGAAGGAGATATTTAGCTAATGGACTGGATTGGATTAGAGCAGCCAGGAGCTCGGTGGGAATCGGAGGGGTTCTGTTTTGAGCGAGCCCGTCTCTACGCGTTAATGGCGGCAGGCCCGGGGGTCGGACGTCTGCATTAACACCTCGGCATCGCGCGGCGGGAGTCGGTCTGAGCACGTGCGGATACCCGCTGCTGGGATTAACACGGGCCGCGTTTCTATAAACAGCAGAAATAAACACACAGCATGGCGTATGTTTGCCTGTCCACTGCAGTGACCCTGTCATTAAAACCACGTTGGAAACAGAGAAAACAAGTTGATTTCTCCACAGGGATAAATAAGGTATATTCTGGTATTCCCTTTATGGGTATTTTCAGTTTTGATCCCCTTAGACTGTGTATTACTGTGTAACTTCTTGTGTTTACCTGTTTTTTATATTGTTTGACTCAAAGGGGCAGGACTCAGAGTCTGTGATCAGAATGCCATCGGGTCAAATCCCAGTCCCTTAACTTCCAACTGGTCCAGGAATGGGCTGACCCTGCTTTCTGCATCATATGCTGCTTTGGATAAAAGTGTCTGCTAAATGAATAAATGTATTCCAAAGCTTTTTCGGAGCAGATCAGCCCTCTAAGGTGCAACAGCAGAGCCACTCCTAAGGACGTGGCTACCTTTGGGACTTAAATCCGCACCATTAATCACATGATGGGGGGATGTAATGTGATTTTTGCCTGGCTGGTTTGATTGGTTCCCCCGGTTTGGTTCAGCTGTATCTGATAATGATCCGTGTCTGTATCTGATAATGGTCCGGTAGGTTGTTGGGTTAAAGCTCCCATCTGCTTTCTTCCAGATTACGATGCCTGGTGAAGCAGTTGGAGAGGGGAGAGGCCTCGGTGGTGGACCTGAAGAAGAACCTGGAATATGCAGCTTCAGTGCTGGAGTCCGTGTACATTGAGGAAACCAGGTACCCTTGTTCAGGCCATAAAAAGCTGTGGATCTTCAGTAAGATTTCTCTATCCCCCAGTCTAGTCCCCTCTGTCCTAATGTAAGGTCTATTTATCCCCCAGTCTTGGCCCTTATGTCCTACTGTAAGGTCCCTCTGTCCCCCAGTCTAGTCCCCTCTGTCCTAATGTAAGGTCCCTCTGTCCTCCAGTCTAGTCCCCTCTGTCCTAATGTAAGGTCTCTCTGTCTCCCAGTCTTGTCCCCTCTGTCCTATTGTAAGGTCCCTCTGTCCCCCGGTTTTGTCCCCATTTCCCTCCTGTAAGGTCTCTTTATCCCCCAGTGTTGACCTCTCTGTCCTGCTGTAATGATTCTTTGACGCTCACCGGCTCGCCCCCTGCAGACGCCTGGTGGACACTGAGGATGAGCTCAGCGACATCCAGTCAGACTCGGTGCCGTCGGAGGTGCGGGACTGGCTGGCATCCACCTTTACGCGGCAGATGGGACTGATGCTGCGGCGGACGGAGGAAAAGCCTCGTTTTCGAAGCATCGTGCACGCTGTGCAGGCTGGGATATTCGTGGAGAGGTGGGCCCACACACACATGGGTGGTCACACTCAGGCCTGCAAAAAAGTACATAATAATTATAATGATGCAATAACAAGAATGAGTCAATAATGACTCCTTTTTCATTGTCCATTTTCACTTTTCTTTTACAGATTTCGGAAGTTTAGCCAATTAAAAAAAAAATTATTTGATGGTTTACATAAAAGATTGAACATATTTAATGTTTATGGAAATGTCTGACTCTCTGTGGAAAGAGGAAAAACTGTGTTAAATGCAAAAAACTATGCAGAATATATGCTAATTGAAGTTAATGGTCATGCTAGGGGTTTTAGGTTCTTCAATCCACATTGACAGATTTCACTCAGCAGCAATGGCATGTGGTGAGAGGACAGCACCAGACCATCCCTTGCTGCCCCTGACTGTCTTTGACTGTCACTGACTGTCCCTGACAGTCCCTGACTGTATCTGACTGGCTCTGTTTGTCCCTAAACCTCTATAACTGTCCCTGATTGTCCCTTGCTGTCCCTGGCTCTCCATGACTTTTCCTGACTGTTCCTCGCTGTTCCTGGCTCTCCCTGACTCTCCATGACTTATCCTGACAGTCCCTCGCTGTCCCGGACTCTCCCTTACTTTTCCTGACTGTCCCTCGCTGTCCCGGACTCTCTCTGACTCTCCGTGACTCTCCCTCACTGTCCCTGGCTCTCCCTGACTTTCTCTGTCTGTCACTCACTGAGACACTGTCCCTGACTTTCCCCGACTGTCCTTCGCTATCCCTGCCTCTCCATGACTCTCCCTGAATATCCCTCGCTGTCCCTGGCTCTCCCTGACTTTCCCTGGTCTTATCTCCCCCTAAACAGGATGTACAGGCGGACCTCGAACATGGTGGGCCTGAGTTACCCCCCTTCTGTCATAGCTGTCCTTAAGGTATTCAGTCCTGGCCCAGACACACCAGAGCCCTTGTTTACCTGCCTTCACAACAGGCCTTTTATTCCTAATGTAACACATGTAGCTTCAATATAAACTATGCATTCTGTAATTGTGATTCTCCTCTGATTTGGCCATGAATTGTCGTCATGCCATGCACACACATGAGCTTAACATGTCCTCCTCAACCAGCCAGACCACTTCTTACTGCGTAGAACCCGGTTCAGACGGGATGTAAATCAAAAAAACCCACCTGTTATTCTGGGATAGAAGAGATAGATACAAAAAGAGCAGAACATCCAAAAATGACCAGTACATACCGGGCCACCCTGACTTACAAGGTCTTCTGGTTTCAACTGGACTTATTGGCTGAACCCACCAAAGGGGAAATAACTCTGTAATCAATATACACATACTGTGTAATCAATACATATACATTCCTTAGAGACTTTAATGCAAAGCAACATACAATTGAGAAAGTAAGAGTAGACAGTCCCAGCAGCAATTGGGGTCAAATCCTTACTCACGGGCCCAACAGTGAAATCATGGGATTTGAACCAGCAACCTCCAGACTACGGGTAGAGTCCTAGCCCACTGAGCCACTCACTGCCCCAATAATCAATAATCATGCAAGCTTATGGATTTCCTGTAAAGTTCTGTTATTGCAGGACCCGTTTCTCATTCCAGACAATAAAATGAACTCTTCTTCTGTTCCAATAGAACATTGACAAGTGGTCATTCAATGTGTTCAGCCTGAACGACGCCAGTGGTGACCATGCTTTGAAATTCATATTTTATGACTTGCTCACAAGATATGACCTGATCAACCGCTTTAAGGTAAGCAAAACAGGTCCCTTTTATCTGCATTCTCAAACTGCCTTTTTGATATCAGAACAAGAAGAATTTACTGGATAACCTCCATCTGCATTAAAAAAAATGTTTGCATTTAAGATAAACCCTAAGCAGTTTTTCTGGGTTGTGTTGGGTAAGCTGTGATCCAGTGGCCTGTTTCACAGCCCCCACGTCTCTCCCCTCCTGTCCTCCTATCTGCCCCGGGCTCTCCCCTCCTGTCCCCCTATCTGCCCCGGGCTCTCCCTTCCTGTCCCCCTGACTGCCCCGGGCATTTGTTCCTGTCCCTCTGACTGCCCCGGGCATTTGTTACTGATCTGACTGCCCCGGGCTCTCCCCTCCTGTCCTTCTATCTGCCCCGGGCTCTCCCCTCCTGTCCCCACTGCAGATCCCCATCTCCGCCCTGGTGTCATTCGTGGAAGCACTGGAGGTGGGCTACAGCAAACACAAGAACCCGTATCACAACCTGATACACGCCGCAGACGTGACTCAGACGGTGCACTACCTTCTGCTGAAGACGGGGATGGTGGTTAGTGCACAGCCACGGTCACAAACTCAAACACAGCAAGGCATCATGGGAAGCCTGATGATGCCAAAGTGTAGTTCAGTCACTAACCCAAACACAGCAAGAGATCATGAGAAGACTAGCACTGGTATGGTCTAAAATTTCTGCTGATTCTCCACAAGGAACTACCCACAATGCACTGAGAGAGATGGTGGGTGCCATAATGGCTTGGGGCACGACAGATTTGTGCTTTTACTGGAAAAACTACAAAGACAGCTAATAGCAGAAAGGAGCATGTCCTGCCTCTTTATAGGGGATTTCAGGGCCTTATCTCCTCGGAACAGGACTGCTGCACTCTGACAGAGACTGCGTCCGATACAGGATGGGTCCTGAGACACAGCAGGGAAAGTTGTGGTTCCTGGGGGGGGGGCATTTGAGAGCACAGCAATTGATTTCGTATCATTTGTTACTGATCCCGCCACACCCTCCGGGAACCAACACGTCTGGATTTCCAGCGACAGGGTGGGGTGGGTAACTCACAGAGGGGTGCTCCCCCAGGCCTGAGAGCACATTGATCTCCAGGCCGCCTCTTTCACATTCATCCATTTGCTGTGACTGCTTGTTTTCCATTTAATTCATGTATATTTTGGCTCGTGTCATTGAAAGTAATTTTAGTACAACTGACCGGCTTCTAAAACCAACGTACCTGTAATGCTCAGTGTCGTTCAATCACGGAAAATGTGTCCAGCTCTGACTGGCATAGAGATGTGGGGCAGTCGGCTCGTATGACATCTCTGTTAGGGCATTTATCCTTTATGATGCTGCACCCTCGCCCCTCCGACTCCCTCCGCCCCCGCCTAGTAGTGCCGGTAAGCCCACCATTATTGAAAAATGTCAGAAAAAGGCTAATTTAATACATATCCACTATCGTTCTCCTGCAGCCCTGCGCCATTTATAAAAGGCATGACGTGTTTTTTTTTTTTTAATCTCTCATTTCATTTTATCACGGAAATAATGTTACAACAGCAACTAGTTCCTTCAATATGTTTTTATGGGCTTAACCTTCAGAGCGATTGCATTACAGGCTGGGGAGCGGCATCCGTCACTGCGTATTAAATCAGCAGGCAGGGGGAGCCGGCGTGAATCATTCCACGCGATGATCTGAATGCGGGGCTTTTCTTATCAATCGATTTGTCACTGTCATCCTAGTTAATGCCACTTGTCCTGGCAGAAAACACTCTGCACACACTCTCCATATTCTCACACTTGTTCTGATCTTGGTCCTGATGGGACTGGGACCTCCTGTAGTGTAGTGTGATGGGCCCTTACTGTTGTGGTTGGGGGGGGGGGGGGGCACCATTCAGACAGAGGGGCCAATCTTATCATTAGCTACTAAGAAATTTTTAATTGGTGACTGACAGAGGAAGGGCCACTTTGTGGGCCAATCAGCTTTCAGCTGGGACCGATGCCCTGTGGCCCCACCCCTTTACATGGCCATGCTGTAACATCTTATGAGTCGAACTGTGACCTTTGGGTGTCTGGGAGAGGGAAAAGCCGGGGTGAAGCAGCTATATGTCATGGAATGCAGCAGTGGAGGGGCAACTTTACCTCCTCAGTCCTCTCCTATGTTTCCTTCACTCATTTATTATTCTCTCTCGCGGTTTCTTCACCCTCCAGCACTGGCTCACGGAGCTGGAGATACTCGCCATGATCTTCGCCGCAGCCATCCATGACTACGAGCACACCGGGACCACCAACAACTTCCACATACAGACCAGGTAAGGGGCGTGTGAAATGGCAATCTGTCGATTACACAGTTGCATCCCTAACCACTACACCACCTGCCTGCCCCTATAAAGTAAGAGAGGAGAGCAGAACCAGTGCCCCCTGTTGGCTACAAATAGTTACTACACTACTGACTTTTTAAGCGGGATCCCAGAAACAACAGAGGGCCCTGCCTGGGCTGACACGACCTAAAGAGTGATACCATTAATAGACACAGGCCAAATGATAAGCGGATGCGAGGGGGAAGCAGTCAAGCCGAACGCGGGAAATGATTCCCAGGATTGACTCTGGCAGCAGTCGGGATCTTGGTTATTGGGCCGAGACGGAACAAAGCACCAATTTACACAAATAATTCAGGACGAGCGACGGGCGGAACTGAGCAATACAAATGGACCAGGTCACCTGACAGCCAGTCATTGAATTTGTATAACATATTGATGAAAAAATTAAGTACTATGTGTGCAGTGCAATGTGTTTGACTATGAAATAGGCAGTCAAAGAAAATGATATTGATATTATTTCTGACTTTAGTTATTCCAAAACCTCTCCTGAAGACACCCCAGTATTTTCAGCAACCATCCAACATACCCGTGGATTTTTTGATTTGACCATTTGCAGTCTGTGTTATTTAACTATTAAGTTAATTAAGTAATTGAGCTGGCGATGAAATTTAATGAATGCATGGAATGGCTGAGGTGCCCCTAGAGGGGAGGTTTGGGAACTGCAGTGGTGTTCATCTCGCCATCCAACAAGATAACTTTTTGGAGAACCAAAATTCTTGTGAGTTTTTATTGTGTTATTCTTATTTAGCATATATTCCAATGTAAATTTGTTAAAATCTATTACCAGTAAATGCTGCTTTTTGTTTTTAATTACAGATCAGACACCGCCATACTGTACAATGACAGGGCAGTGCTCGAGAGCCACCACGTAAGTGCGGCATACCGCCTCCTACAGGATGACGACGAAATGAACATCCTGTACAACCTATCGAAGGATGACTGGAGGTGAGCATATAGAGGGGGCGAGGTGGTGTGGGGCGGGTGGAACGGCTCGCCTGCGATTGGGGTCATCTTACGTTTTCCGTCATTGGGTCGTGTAACGTGTTTTTTTCTTGTTTATTGAGAAGATTAGATAGCGATAATCAAACATAACACATAATCTGAAACAAAGTTATTATTATTTTGTTTCTTAGCAACCATAATCATCACCATGATCAGTGGTTTAGAGAAAATAGACAGGTTATTTTTACCAGGACTGATATTTACTTTAAAACAGTCTTACTCTTGGGCCATTGAGCAGGTCTTTTAAAGCATTGTTTCCGAAACCCATCCTTGGGGATCCCCAGACTGTCCAGACTCCTCAGTGGGCTTGAAACAGTGGCAGTCTGTTTTTACCCCCAAAGGTGATCTGAGGTTACCTTGTTCTCCCATCCCGCCACAGAGAGCTGAGGGCCCTGGTGGTGGAGATGGTCCTGGCCACAGACATGTCCTGCCACTTCCAGCAGGTCAAAGCCATGAAGAACTCCCTGCCGCAACCTGAAGGGTCAGTCCATCGCCAGAGCCACCGAATGCCAAAACCACACCTCGTCTCATACACACTTACTTACGGGATTTCCAGAGTAGCTGTACAAAATGCCTACATCATCCTTACACACAAGTAAACGCAGCTCTGGCCCAAACAAATGCAGAATCTGAGCCCCTTTGATTTATATATCTTTGAGTTATAAATCTTCAGTGTTCTGCTCCGCTGCCCCTGCCATCTAAATGCCCGGGCTCCCAGGGACGTGATCATTATAAACATGACCACATGGCGCGCTCTGATTCGCCAGGAGAGCCTCGGGCCAGGCCGAGAGAAACCTCAATCAGCAACTCCAAAAAACAGCAGCACAGAAGCGATGGCTGCCTGGGGTGCAGTAAATGGTGGATGGGGGGGGGGGGGTAGAAAATGAGCTTTTACTCAAACAAGACAAAATAATACCACTGAGTCCCAGCAGCGGGAGGTAGAGGAAGGACAGGACCATTCCATAAACTGAGGAGAGCATCAGCCCATTCTCATCGCCACCCTCCCTCACAGGATCGACAAGCCCAAGGCCTTATCTCTGCTACTACACACTGCTGACATCAGCCACCCAGCCAAAAACTGGGACCTGCATCACCACTGGACCATGTCCCTGCTGGAGGAGTTCTTCAGGCAGGTGAGGTCACCTGACGTTTGTTTACATGGCCCCGAGCCCACATGCCCCACTGCTTGGTCACCAGTAATGGAGTGACGCATCACATTCGGCCGCACGTCAGTCGCCTGGCTGCTCCCAGCCCGTTTATTTACATCCCCAGTCCTATCCGATTCACAGTACGTGTTTCCTGTGTCACCTAGAATTGATTTTTCTGCATGGTTACCTCTCGACTGACCTTGGTGATTTTTAAGCCACTCACCCTTCTGCGCTAAGCAGGAAATCCCGACACACATTTAAATAACTGAGGATTAATACATTTTCTTTCAGCCGACACCTCTTCCTTCCTCTCTGACGTGAGGTGATTATTTTCAGCCACACTTCTCCTTTTTGCTGCCAAACTGCCAAAACATGATCTTTCATAAAACAGTTTCGGTTGTAAAAGCCGTGCTTAGGATGCCAGCCAGTGGCAGCTGTTGTGAGCGGTAGGCAGGAGGAAAGTTCCAGAATAGCTCCCAGCATGCCGTGCACGCGTGCCAACGCACCTTCTCACTCCATCCACAACCTGCGTCCAAAGTCACAAGAAAGCGTTTGTCTCGTGAAGGTAACTTGTCCCAAGGCTTAACATTTATTTGACGTGCTATCGATCAAACTAATAGAAAATGCCAAAACAACAAATGGTGCGGGCCGAACTTTAATAATGATTATTTTATAGCATGGCCATTTGCAATGATGTAAACATCTTTGCAGGTGTGTGATCATTAAAGTACAGCTGTGGAAAGCTCGTTATTGAAACTGCTCCGGGGACCGTTCTGAGACGGTCAGCGTGCAGAAATAGGAGCCACTTGACTTGACTCAGCCTTCTATCAAAACTGAACTTTGACGGTGGTTGGCGTGAGGGAGATCGACCAAAAATTTTGATTTCGATGGTGTGGTACTCCAGAGAGTGATGCCAAATATCACCAGGGGAACTGAGCTGTCTTGCGGGCACTTAGATGCGTCACACACGGGCATGATGAAGGACGGATGATCCGGATTGCGGCTCAGAGAACGGACCATGGGGGGCCAAGTAGGTAAAAAGAAAATGAGAAAAGGCGGGGAGCAACACAGGAACTACAGCAGCAAGCAGCATCTCCTGACACACACAATGGCCAAGGGAGGAATATGGGCAGGAACGGGCACTACACAGATAATGAGGCTAAGACAGGGGACAGGATTGGGCCAATTACAGTCAAGCACTAGGAAAGGGGCGACCGGCGACGCCTGCTGCCCAGGAACTCATCCTAGTTTTAATGCTTTGCTGCCATTACTTTTGGTTTAGTTTTGTACCAAACTATGATGGTTAGTATTAACAAAAGGTTTACTTAGGGGGGATATGGTGATACTCAAAACATAGTAGTGAAGGTAATATTTCCAAATGATCCTCTTGGCATGGCTTCTGGGATGTAAAAGGCTTCCGTGACCTCAATAACAAATGGCCCATGGATGAGAGAATGGATGCAGCCTCAGGGGAACATTATGCTTCATCTGCTCTCCATATACATTCATGTCCCACTTCGTACACCAATGTACCTGCTTTGTTGAGGACATGGTGAGTCTCCTAATGGCCAAGAACTAGCTGCATCACCAGTAGGCCCCTTACTGAGGCTGCTAGCATCTATGCTGTATGTTGGGGACAACAGCACAGGATTCTTTTTCAGTAGTAGATCGTTTCCAGTACTCTCCATCAGAAAATTTGGGTAACTTAGCTAAGTAGTAAGGAGTAAGTAGCATGCTGACAGCTTTAGGTTAGCATTGGGTGATGCAGTGCAACTGGCTTTCGGTGATGTCTTAAGTGCCAGAGCATCGTTTGGCTGCATTGCAGAGCAGCGTCACTTAGTTTCTGGCTGCTCATTGGATCAGTGTCCTTATTGTTACCCTGGTAACGTGGAGTTCCATGTTGCCAGGGCGATAAGGAGGCGGAGCTTGGGCTGCCCTTCTCCCCGCTGTGTGACCGCAAGTCCACCATGGTGGCCCAGTCCCAGATTGGTGAGTGCCCTCCCTGACCCGTGCCGTCACCTGAATGGTGACCATTACAACGGACCCCACCACTGCTGCCAGTCAGCTCAAAGGACAGTGACTTTCATATTGTTGTGTCGCCTTGGCGATTTCACCTCCTCTCCACCCCCCCAGGGTTCATCGACTTTATCGTGGTTCCCACATTCACCGTGCTGACAGACATGGCAGAGAAGATCGTCACGCCGCTCATCGACGAGGCCTCACACTCGGGTCTGGCGGGATTCCGGCGCTCCAGGTTGGCCACACCCACTCAACCCTTCCACTGACTCATCCCTGCCTCTTTAGAGCCTCCGCCTGTCCTCTGAAAATCAGAACGTCTCATTCATAATTCCGAGAATTCCTCATTCCCAATGCAGGGAATATTCCAGGAAATCTTGTTGGTTCCTAACCTTGCACCCCCACCTCAGGCTCACAAACCTCCAGATGTTTTCCCCAGACATCTGTGTCGCATCGCCTCCGTATCTTTGATAGCCTTCTCACCCCCGATTGCCTACAGGCCGCCCATCCGTGTCCGCATGCCTGTGTCTCGTCCATCGTGGCGCACCCTGCCTGTGATCCCACCCGCCAACTCGCTCTTCTGGCGAGTTCCTGTGGTTTCCCTCACCTTAATCAGAGACGGGATGGTAGTGGGGGCGATGGGGGTGTGACGGCGGCGGCGGCGCTCTGCATCCTCGCAAACCCCGTGACTCTACACAGCAGCACTGTGGCAGGACCGCCTGCGCATGTCCCGTGTTGCTTCATACCTGCCTCCCCCCTCCCCACGCAGTCTGAACAGCATCAACTCCGCCGAGGCGAAGCGCTGCACCGCGAAGACCGCCGGCTCTGACGGAAGCACGTCCCTAAACTGCTCCCTGCTCAGCGTCGACCTCAAGATCTTCAAATCCCTGTGGAGCGTCGAGGTGGCCAAAAATCGGGAGAAGTGGCAGACCCAGGCGACCGAAGGTGGGACGAACTGCAGGGAGCTTAAACTGGGGGCTTAGTGTTTGTTGTGTATTATTGTGTATTGTGGTAGTTTGCAGTACATTGGCGTAGTTTGAGAGTGTGTATAACAGTGTTGACTGGTTCAGTGTCAAATGAACAGGGGAGAATGGTCCTATAAACTAAGACTTCTGGGGTCAGATTATGAGCCCTGTTGGCGTAGCTCTGAGAAAAGTACTTAGCTGAGAACATGTATGAAGCATGCATGTGGCTGCATGTATGTGAGGGACCCATGTCCCTGCTATTGTCCTGTGATCTATCAGGTTTAAAAACCCCCCCCAATCAGAGAGCAACTGTGACAATAACTACAGATATTCAACAGCCACCACCACCACCACCCCCCCCAAAGAAAAAATACATCGTCTTACCATTTCATTTGTGTAAAATCTCATTCCAGAGACCTGCAAAGATCCATAGCTCTAATGTCACACATGTGAATAAAATACGATAATAAAATTCAGCATTACACTTTCCACCCTGCTGAGGGCCTCGCAGTCATACTGCAAAACAACCCAGAATTTCTCTGCTGTATGAAGTCGCTTATGTCTCTCCAGAGAGCCCTATAAGAATCTAAAGTATCTATCTTATCTGTCCAAATATGGGTGGAAGAGGAGTCATAAAATTATCATCTGGGGATCAAGTGATAAACAGGCTGGACATGAATAGTGATTCCTGTAAAACTCGTTGCCAAAGCTGTCTGTGTATCATCTGGCTTTCTGGAAAATTCCTTCTACTGAAGTAGCTGCAAACCCAGCTGCAGATTGGCGGCCCACTTTGCAAAGGATTCAAGTAGACAGAGGTGAAAGTCAACCCTCTGTTCGCTTTCTTCCTGTCAAAGATCCACACGGCCAAAACGGACCCAAAGACCAGAGCCTCCAAACAGGCCAAAACCAGAATTTACGTTATAAAAAAAATAGCACATCCACATACCACCCTGAAGCTTCAACCCCTCAAGCAGGTAACCCCATGACTTGGAAACAAGGGCAGAGTCAGGTGCAGCTTAAGTAGGGAATCTAACAAGGCCCAGGTGTAGGCACTCTGCTAATTAGGCAGTGAAAAATCTGAAATGGCCTCCCAGCGCCCTCTGGTGACTGGGACAGGAAATTATATTGTGTTCCCTGACGTGGCTGAATATTCTGTTAGACCTGGAGGAGAAGACCAAGCGTGAAGCAGAGGAGGAGGCCAGGCGTGGTGTAGAAGAGGAGGCCAGATGTGAGGCAGAGGAGGAAGCCCAGCAGGAGACCCCACCTCAATCAACCCAGGCAAGCCGGCCAGGCCCTGCAGAGCAGCCTGGGCTGGTGGGCCAGAAACTCCAGACCCGGGAGCTGAACGGACCACTGGATGGAACAGCCAAGAGTCACATGGACAGCAACAACCCAGATCAGACGTGGCGGACAGAGAACGGTATGTTTATGGCTGGTGCATACCTCTGACTCATTTTTTTACATTGACAGGTAAAGCAGAACTTCACCAAATAAATAAAAGAAAAAAAATTAACTCTTCATGTCACATAACTTGACATATGTGAAAGTGCAGCTATTGAAAAAATGTTAATAAAAGTAAAACATCTTTTGCCTCACTAAGCTCGTAGACTTCGACGTCCCCTTCTATATTTAACAGGATGATTATGGAAAATTACACGTTTTTAAACCCACCCAGTGAAATAGTCCTTCACGTATGGTGAATCTCAAACCGAGATTTGCTATACTCATGGTCTCGGCAAGACCAGTCTCAACTTGCCTTCTAAGAACAAACTTGCGGCACAGTGAATCATGGGAATTGGTCTCATTCAGTGAGGATGCAGTCAATATAGGCAAATGATGCAGTCAATGTAGGCAAGATAAACTCACTTGTTTGCCGTTGTTTCTTGTAAGTTTCTAGGCAAGGAATTGGTATACTCTAAGTGAAAGAGGCAAGAAAGTAGAGTACTTCGATTGTAAATACTGTTTGTGAATACTTGTTTATTGTGTGTTTACGTGTTCTGAACCAATATGGGATGTGATTTGTCTCATATTTTTGGACCACGTGATCGGACCCCCCGCGCCGCACATTTTATTGTTGCGGATACAAGGGGGTATGGGGTGGCCTCCCTTATGTCTTCATATGAAAAATGGCAACACTTGTGAGGACTGATTGTGAGGACGAGGAGGGCATGCATCTCCCTAACACAACACTTTGGGTTACACAATTTAAGGCTCAGGATATAGGCTAAATAGGGCTATGTTGAGAATGTTGAGTACAATGTAATGAATATTTTTATTTATAATATAGTATATCTACTATGTACTTATTTATAGTAAGCATAATACATGATCAATTTTGAAATTATACCCGAGGGGCGGGACTTTGTGACACAAAAAATTGGGTCAGCAGCTGAAGATTAATTATAAAAGATTATATTGTCATTTAGTTTTTATTATTATTATTATTAGTAGTAGTAGTAGTAGTAGTAGTAGTAGTAGTATTACGTTACAGGCGGTCGGTTTCTTGTTGATTTATAATACAGGATTTCCCCCTAGAGGCTAACTAATAGCATAACACCATTATCGTGACATAAATCCGCTATCAGGGGCTTTTAAAAGAATTTTCTTTTCCTGTTTACCGCAATGCCATTAGGCCTCATTTATGCACAAATATACATTTATTCTCTCAAATTTTACGAGAAATTTGGGGAAAAAACTACTCCACGACTCTAGAGGACAGATCCGACGGTAATGAACAGCCCAATTTGCAGACCCGTCATACTCTAATAGGAATGATTGGTTAGTGTTCAGCCTGAATAGTTTTCTTGATGATATTTAGTCCTGTAATAATTTGTAGCCCAGTGGTATCTGTGTAAAATCGGTAGCACAGCACATTGGTGGGGGGGTCCTCACCCCAGTGGAGTGAGTCAAGTCAGGACCCCACAGTGACCACTGTGTCTTTCCCCACAGAACCCGAGCCAGAGTGAGGGGGAGCCAGAGTGAGGGGGGAGCCGGGTCCCTCCTCCCCCCCCCACCCCTCCACAGGACAGACCGCTCATCTCCAAACCCCCAAGTACTCCTCACTCCCTGTCGCTCTTACAGCTCTGTGACCAATGACTGCAGGCCTTTAGAAAAGTCGCCAGAATCGTCACGGCAACCCACGAGACTGAGACGGTTAGGGTACCAAGGTGTGCAGTCTCTGTAGGACTCAGCAGTGCTGACTGCTGGAAACGGCCAACCGGGCCCCTTGCTGTCATCATTCATTATTATTATTATTATTATTATTATTATTATTTGGATGCTGTGACTTATTATTATTTCTGTTATGGTTTATTGCAGATGTCTATCACCAGTAGTATTAAGCTTTTTTGTGGTATGAAATGAATAAAATAAATAAAATAACTGGCTATTTAAGAACTGCAACACACCTGTCATATAACACCTGTTATATGGAACACTCTCCCCCCCAGTACGTTCAATACCAGTACAGCTTTTCTTTCACTACTTTTCCATTTCCCAGCTTGTCAGTGGAGTGCTGACGACTGGTGATGTACAATAAAAGTTCCATCCATTCTATAATGAACATCGAAAAAGTTCAAAGACCCATTATTTTAAAAAGGGGGTGTACAGTACTATACAGTTACACATTTTAATATATGAACATTTAATTTTAAAAAAGTACTTAAAACACATTTATTACAAGTTAGACAATATATTTTATAGTTTATGACTGTACATTTATTAAAAAAAAACATTAAATAGTGTATGCTGAATAATACTGAAAATAATAAACCCCAAATATAAAGTATGATAAAGGATTTTTCTCCTAATCCAGTATATTGTGTATATATTGATGTATACTGAAAAGCTAAACAAGCTGTGGATTCGATATTTTAGTACCTGCAGGCATATGTTTGGTGTCGGTATGCCAGGGAATGAGGGTGCATCACCTGAAAAAACTACTGCCCCCCTCCCCATGGGCTGCTACACTCGGGTTCGAATGGGTACCTGTATCAGTGCATCGCCATAAACATTTTATTTCCTGCTTGATTGTGACGTTCTAATTGTTACAGGACAAACGGTTTATTTGATTGACTGTTTTCTGGTGCAGGACCAATAATTTATGATTTCTGTTTGAAAAGACTCCTGAATACTGTGAGCCTGTGTACGGTATTCGTGTTTGTTTGACTTTGGTGGGAAATAATAGCAGGTGGTTACCGCTTTGCAAATTCCTAGAAATATCTGTAGTTTTATTCTGTTATTCTGTTTTTGAAAATGTATTTTAAAAGCATTTTACGCTGTTTTATTTTAATGCAAACAATGCAAGATCATTGCTTTATTAGTTCGGAAGAATTATGCGATGATTTTATCATTTGAGTTTTCTTTTGTTTAAGGTCACATCGGGAGAAATTAGAAAGTGAACTGTCAAATTTTGAAGCAAAATTTCAATTAGCCATAATTATCGATTAATTCATAGGTAACCAGTCTTATATCGAAGGCAGTGTTATGTTACGGCTACGTAGCTTTTCGGGATTTCATCTTCAATACTTGGTAAATAAATGCAGGTTCATTCAATATTATTACTCTGCCTTATTCCTGCTGCCCTGCAGTTTTCTGGTGAATTGTAACAGTTCTTCATCTATCAGTCTCAATATTTCTTCATCCCCTGAAAGTGCGTGGCTTGGAGCGCCATCTGCTGGCCATGTTCGGTAGCCATTTGTGTGCTTGTGCTGTGTTATAGTACTGGAACTGAGTGCACTTTCTACAGCTTTCAGTATTTCTGTTTTCCAGGGAAGCGTAATTTTTTTTTTTTAATCTTTATACCCATTTTGCTTCCCAAACCACAAGATACAGCAAGCTGTCGGTTTAGTGTTCTTCTTTTGCTCACCATCTGGAATTGACATGATCACCTGCTCAGTTTCATGTTGTTTTTTCTTTACCAGTTAATTAAGAATTCTGGCAAGTTTTTTATTAATTAGCTAAGACGTGTTGTGTCTGTTTTTGTTGCCGTCTCCACAGAGTACAGTAACTAAAAGTCACGTAATTAATGATGGATGTTCCAGGTTTCGCATGTGTGTGACTTTTGCTGTGGCCTGGACCTATTGAGACAAATATATGGAGCACTGATTCAGGAGTGTGTACAACAATCACTGTGGGCATATAACATAGTCAGGGCAAAGAAGCCACTTTTTATGTGGTAGGTTAGAAGTTTCAGTTTTTGATTTGGTAACAGTAAAGATGCCTTCAATCCAGTCACCAATATCTGGGCCAGAATTATGTGTAAATATCTTTTTTTTTGAGCACATCTGTCATTTCCTCTATAAATAACAAAGCCTTAATTCTCAAACCCTCTAACACTGACGCTTCATACGTTCCCTGGAAGAAGGCCGTCTTTTTGTCAGTGCAACTGGCCATTGAAATCACTGTGCGAAACTGACGTGGCCTTGCTCCGAAACGGAAGCGATGATTGTACTCTCTACTGCAAGACTCTCTTGTACACAGTTCATGGTCCTAGATTGTAGTCTGTGTCTCAAGGTCTTCTTGTGTAATTGAACAAATCCTGTCCAACTGTATTTTTAATTACTTATTTGTGGAATTTGTCTGTTTTGTTTTTAAGAGAAGAACACACGTTTGCCCGATATGCTACATTTTAAAAGTCTGCATTTGGTTGGGATTAAGCAGACTTGTCACGTCACTTAAAACTTTAAGTGATGCATGGCCCCTTTAAATGTCATAGCTGGAGGTTGTGTCCTTTCATTATTTATTTCTCATTCAGTTATTTGTCCCATGGTTAGTAATACCAGTTACCGAGTGTCATTTTTCTATATATATTATATATATTAATAAATATATATATATATAAATATTGATATGGAAAAATAAGATTGTCTTGTACTTGCCAATAATTTACATAAAAATGTAAATTAATGTATCATGTAGTCAGGCTTCAGCCATCATACTAGTTGTTAACTAGTAAAAAATATCTTGTTTCAATTACTAACCAACAAAGAACTTAGCACCAAACCCATCAAGTATTTACCACTTAATAAACAGTAGGTAGATAGGTTGTATACTCATGTTCACATAACGACACCAACAAGGAGATTTTTGGGTGTTTTTCTTTCCCAAAATAATTGTGTGGAACATTATGACTGTTGTGGGATTTACCAAATATATAAACCAGCAGTTTGAGCATATGGAGTTATTTGGGTATGCCGACGCAATTCTGATTTGATTTTTGTTTGTCAACAAAAACAGCTCATCCCCAAGCTCCTCCCCTTACAAACTTTTGGACTCGTTAGCATAGCATTCGTTTGTTCTGACACACAGTACTCTCCTCTCCCTGTTACGGTGATGTTGTAGCATTGTTATCAGTCTCCATCGCACGCTTTGAGATAACCGTCAACATTTTCAGACCTTTATCTTTATTTTGTTGTGTGTCCTCCTGTATAACGAAGGCTCTGTTGACCATGTGGTCCAATTTGCTACCATGCTAGTTTATTGCACATCTGCGACAATAAACCTGAATTTAAAGGGCTCAGATAAGGGATTTGTGTCTTTATTATATAAAATGCAAAGCATAAAAGGGATTGAACACTAACAGGCAAGTTCACATATTTCGTAAAAGAGAATTTCTGTACCACTAGATCTTGACTTCCAAGAATGCTACGAAGAACGCTAATTCTTTCCATCTTTCTCTTCATCCTCCATGTGAATCACACATCGTTTCTCTTTAATCAGTTTCACCCCTGTCAAAAGAAAATGAAGCACAGAAAACAGAATCACGGGCTTGTTAAATTCAATGGAGAGGAAGTACAGTCACTGAGAAACAGAGAAAGACGGAAACGGTGCCGTCGACGATCGCAAACTTGGAGGAGGCCATCCATGGGGGCGGTAACGGGAGGATTACCGGGGACCAGCGGCGGGGCCTTCAGCACCGGCGTGTCTTTCCTCCGGGGCTTTTTCGATTCCTGTTCATGCCATTCGTCATGCCCCGGTGCGCCGTGTCCGTGTGATCCGCCTGGCTCCAGGCCAAACGTGCCCGCCAAATTCCCAGAAACATTCGCGATTGGACCTGCGGGAAGTGTTACTTCTGAAGTGAGGATTCTTGGAAGGATTAAAAAGGATTGAAATGTGGAAATGTTTATCAAAAAATATTACTGTTATGGTTATTATTTCAAGAATTTCCCCCTGGGATCAATAATGTTCCTCTTATACTGCTGGTGATATTAGTATAGTAGTGGAACTATTATTTTTTTTTATTAAATATTACAAATATTTATTATTTTGAATATTTTAACAGAACTTATATAAATCTGTAGGGTCTTAAACAGGCAAATTAATAATCTTTGTATTTTGTAATATTTTAATAATTTAATTTTCAACTATGTAAATGTTTTTGCCCTTGTGGTTAGCCATCCAGAGCACCATCTCCAAACCCATCTGTATCTCACTTTCCTGGTTTCCACGTTCTAAATGGGGAAATAACCAATCTTGATAGAATCCAGCAGATTTCACCATTAATCTGCTCCCAGCAGCGTCGATCCCCGCGAGCACGGTATGGAGAACATCTGCTGGTCTACAGAGCAGGTACTTCATCTACCACATTGGATATGATTAGTAAAAAGAAGCTTCCAACTGAATCCTTGGTCCACAGATCAGAGCTGATTGGTGGCTGAATGACACCCAGTGTCCCTGTCTCAGCCTGGGGACTCATGACAGCCCCCCATCTGTCACCATGACGATATCTGAGCCCCTCCAATGATACCCTGCTTCTCACCAGCTATTATGCACCTCTTTTATTTCTCAGAGATATATTGGTAAAAGCAGCTGGGTGTAACAGGACCAATAACACTCTCTGTACTCTGCTGTCACTATGGTGTATCCTACTGTCATAAGGGCTGGATATCCTCTCACTCTGCATCTATACAAACTACAACCTCAAAATGTCAAGGAGAGCTTTCTGTTTCTGTTACAATTAGATGTGCTTTTCACTTCTTCCTCTGCATCAGTGGTTCTCGAACCGTGCGGTACCAAATAATGGCACCCCACCTCCCAATTTTACCAATCCACAAATTGGTAAAGGTTACTTTATTGAAAGGGGGTCTCCAGACAAAAAAATTTGAGAACCACAGTGGACCAAACACCCCAGAACAGCCAGACGCGGACGTGATCTGCGGCATTCGAGCTGAGCTACATTTCGCCGGATCATTCCGGACACTCACACGCGTAGTCCTGCGCTCCGTTGTGCCTGCGGCCGCCCATCTCCGGGGATGACCTCACACAGTCAGCTGACATGTTGGGAGGTGGCAGGCCGTTCTCGCGTGTTCGACGTTGTAGGCCCTATAACACGTAGCCGGACCTCAGGGTATTTCCGAGTTTTCGTAGCTGGAGCGGCATGGGAGGAGAAAGTTAATAGAAACAAAGACATATTCTCGTTTTTGTGCTAATTAAAAAAAACAAAAGAAAATGGGTGGAGCCCCCAATTGCGATGATCGCCCAGCTCAGGAAAGGATGTTGCGGGCAAAAACCTTACTGATGTAATTCAATTTAGGATAACTAGACAGGCACCTTAACCCCTCTAGTGAGCGAATTATCTGCAGACACTGATAAAAGCTGACAGAAGCCGACCTTCAGTGTAATCAGCCGTGAATCGGCAATAAGACCAATAAGATTACCTGTTACACTCTGAATCTAAACATATTTCCTCTACAGATTAGAGGGCGATTTGATCTTCCTCTGCAGCCCGCACCAATAGTCAGTTACCCCCCCACATGGCAGCCGACGGAGATTTCAGGCACAGCAGCAGACCCACAGGAGACTACAGTGCCGATCAGCTTGCTAAACACCGAGACCTTCACCGTGGACACCAGATGATTTCCTCTTTCTGCCGCTGAAACCCACCAAAGCTGGCTTTCGAGAAATACACCGAAGCCTCAGGAGTATTCAGACAGCTTCAGTCCACGTAGTGAGGCAAGTTTACTTATATAGCACAACGCAAGGCAACTCAAAGTGCTTTACAAAGACAAGAATGCATTCTAATAAAAAACATTAAAATCACATTTAAAAGACAAGAAAAAAACTAGAAAACTTAAAAACTAAAAGCCAAAACAAATAAATAAGCAGTTAACTGAAAAGAAGACCCATTGTAGTGAGTGATATGTCACTAAGCTCTGCATTAATCTGAATCTGCACTTACTGATGCAGTTTGCTAGTAATCGATTATAAGCACATTATTAACAAGTCCATTTGTACATAGGAACTGATAACAAAGGGATAAACACAGGCACCACAGTAACCATATACTGTAGCCCGCTGCGTATTTACTGGCAAAGAAATACACAGAAAGGAACTCTGAATGAGATTCTAAAGGCATCGCAGTTAGAATACTGTGAGATCTTAAGATGAAGAGTGTTGCAGGTTCCTTATGGAGACAGAATCGGCCCTTACCTTGTGGAGACGCGTGGCGGCAGACGGGGAGCAGAGCAACAAAAGAGGGCGGCCGCGTGGCCGAGGGGGGGCTGGGACAGGAGGGGGAGGGACGTGAGGACGGGCGTGAGGACAGGGAGCTGCTGCGGTCACGACCGGCCTTTCATCGGGCGGCGGCATTACAATGAAGGTGCTATTAGCTCGCCTCGGTATGCAGAGTGTGTTTTAATCAAGTGCCGAGTGCATGGAGAGCCGGGGAGAAAAGTGTGTGTGTCAGTGTGAGAGAGCTTGTGTGTGTGTGTGTGTGTGTGTAAGAGAGAGCTTGTGTGTGTGTGTGTGTGTGTCTGTGTAAGAGAGAGCGTGTGTCTGTGAGAGCATGTCTGTGTGTGTGAGAGAGCTTGTGTGTCTGTGTGAGAGTGAGCATGTGTGTGTGTGTGTGTGTGTGTCTGTGTGAGAGTGAGCATGTGTGTCTGTGTGAGAAAGAGAACGTGTGTATGTGAGAGAGAGAGCGTGTGTGAGAGATCGTGTGTGTGTCTGTATGTGTGAGAGAGCTTGTGTGTGTGAGAGCGTGTGTGTGTGTAAGAGGATATGTGTCTGTGTGAGAGAGAGCTTGTGTGTGAGAGTGTGTGTGTGTCTGCATGTGTGAGAGAGCATGTGTGTCTGTGTGAAAGAGAGTGTGTGCGTGTGTGTGTGAGAGAGAGCATATGTATGTGTGTGTGTGTGTGTGTGTGTGTATGAGAGAGAGCTTGTGTGTGTGTGAGAGTGAACATGTGTGTCTGTGTGAGAGCGCGTATGTGTGTGTGTGAGAGAGAGCATGTGTGTCTGTATGTGAGAGCATGTGTGTGTGAGAGGATGTGTGTCTGTGTGAGAGAGAGCTTGTGTGTGTGTGTATGAGAAAGTGTGTGTGTGCGTGTGTCTGTGTGTGTGAGAGAGCATGTGTGTCCGTGTGAGAGAGAGCTTGTGTGTGTGTGTGAGAGTGTGTGTGTGTGAGAAAATGATGTGTGTCTGTGTGAGAGAGAGCTTGTGTGTGTCTGTGAGTGTGTGAGAGAGCATGTGTGTCTGTGTGAGAGAGAGCATGTGCGTGTGTGTCTGTGTGAGAGAGCATGTGTGTGTGTGTGTGTGTGAGAGAGCATATGTATGTGTGTGTGTGAGAGAAAGCATGTGTATCTGTGAGAGAGAGAGTGTGTGTGTGTGTGTGTGAAAATGTGAGTGTGTCTGTGTGTGAGAGAGCATGTGTGTCTGTGTGAGAGAGAGCATGTGCGTGTGTGTGAGAGAGCTTGTGTGTGTGAGTGAGCATGTGTGTCTGTGTGAGAGAGCATGTATGTGTGTGAGAGAGAGAGCATATGTATGTGTGTGTGTGTGTGTGTGTGTGAGAGAGAGCATGTGTATCTGTGTGAGAGAGCTTGTGTGTGTGTGTGTGTGTGGGAGAGGATGTGTGTCTGTGTGAGAGAGAGCGTGCGTGTGTGTGAGAGAGCTTCTGTGTGTGAGAGTGTGTGTGTGTGGGAGAGGATGTGTGTCTGTTTGAGAGAGCTTGTGTGTGTGAGAGCGTGTGTGTGTGAGAGCATGTGTGTGCAAGAGAGAGCATGTGTATGTGTGTGTGTGCGTGTGTCTGTCTGTGTGAGAGAGTGCGTGTGTGTGTGTGTTGGTGTGTGTGTGTCCTCACAAACGTCCTCACTAATACAAGATACTTACTTTCAAAAGTAGTTCATTTTCACAGTCCTATCAGCTTAAAAACTAGTTAAGTAAGTATTTCCCTTGATTCTTGAATCTTGAGTCTTGTGACAACATGGTTAAGCATCGTTAATTTTATATTGTAAGGCTGAGGGTTAATCTCGGCGGGGACTTATGCTCGTCTGAGAGCACACAAACCCAAGCACTGGTTCTGTCCAGTTCCGCTTCAGCGTCTCACTCGCTAGGTTCAGAATCAAACCGAGAAAGAGCATCCTCAGTCCAGGTGGCGAGACTCGTCTCCTCTCATCCAGGTTGTTCCTCCCTCAACTTTGTGTGCGTTCAGCATTGGAGGGGGGTTGGGGGGGGGGGTGACAGATGCTGTAATGAGGCACGCAGATGGTCAGATGAAAGAGGACACCGCTTAAAAAGGGGACCTTTATACTTGATGTAATGCATCCTCTTATTCGCCCAGAGCAGCCTTTATGGCACTGAGCGACAGACCCACTTTCGAAGGGGCCTCAAGTCCAATATTTCAGGGATTTTTAAATATATTTACATTGTTGTTGGTGTCTTAGTTTGGAGTCAACATGAGAGCACACAGACAAACACCTTAGAGATGATTTCTCAGGCTATGTATCCTCTTACAGGCAGATATTCCATGGAGACCTACGCCACCTAGTGGTCAGACCCAGAAACGGGGATGTGCTGGTGATGACTGTCAGCTGCAGCGGGTCCACAGTCATGACGCGCCGTCGTTTCTGCACTCAGAAACACACAGTTATTTGACTGCATGATGGAAATGAAGGCCAGGCTCAAAACCTATTACCGGTGACCATCCTACCGTGAATGAGACTGCTGCTGTTTGGTGTTCGTGCCTGTCACCGTCCGTGGCCCTTCTCCGTGCCTCGACTGAGCTCACGTCACGGACGCAGAAGACCACAGGCGGAGCATGTCTGCAGGAGGCAGGAGGCAGATGAGGGAGAACGGCACTGAAACGCATAATTATTGAAGTAAAAGTCACACACACACAAACAAGTGAAGTACTCGCAGCAGGCTGCATACAGTATGTCAGTATTTCAGGTGTTGTGGCAATATTTTGGGCTGGAAAGTTCCAGGATGGCTCCACCCAAGCCCACCATGTGAGCTGGGCACTTAAGGACACAGATGATCTGCTTACAGATCATGACATCGTGGGCTGCACGTACATGACTGACTGTCGTAACCGGTCTACGGACCATTTCAGGCTGAGTGATGCAATGGTGAGCATCGCCAGCTGTCAGCATCGATGCGTGGCTCTTATCCTCAGCGACCACCCAGTAAGGTCAGCAGAGACCGGAGGATGGCATCCCCCCACCCCCCCGCCCCACTTGCTGGCTTCCCCGTCATCCAAAAGAGTATACACCACCACATGACATGACTGCAGTGGGTAGTCATTAGACAGGGACATCCAGAAGGCTTTAGGTTCAAAGTCCAGGAGGAGACTAGCTAAAGACCCTGAACTCCCGCCGTAATCTGAGTCATGATCCGTACAGATGGAGGGAGTCCAAAGTAATGTAGCGTACTGCAGATTATCCTGAGCTAGAGTGAATCGAAAACCCTGCCTTCATGACAAACACAATTTAATTCTGCCAGGAAGAGGAGCGCCCCGTTCTGCAAGCACGGCTTATTATTTCCGAAGTAATTATTTTACAAAAAAAGCTCAAACAGTACAACCATTCACTGCCTGTTCCTTTCCTCGTGCTTTATCCTCCATCTCATTTGTTCGATAGTTGTATTTTACCGAAAACGGTTTATAGAACATCTCTTTAATAATTAAGCATGCGAACATTTGCGCTCGTACTTATATGACAGTACGTCGATTGTGCATGCCTGGCCTTCATGAGCTCAAACTGCAAAAACAGTTAAAAAATACATCGCGCGTGTGTGTGTGTGTGTGTGTGTGTGTAAGAGCATGTGTGTCTGTGTGAGAGAGAGCGTGTGTCTGTGAGAGCGTGTCTGTGTGCAAGAGAGAGCTTGTGTATAATGCATATAATATAATATAAAAATTACGTATTTCCATTAATCTAATTTCTTCTTTGTTATCTATTTCCCGTCCCTACTTTAAACATCTAAACACTGCTTAGATCTTTTTCTCGATCGCGGCTGACATACACTACTGCTCCTTCAACGTCAGGTGGCGCTATAACTCAGCAGATTAAAATCACATTGAACTTCGCCTCGGCTGCTGATAAAATGCACCAACGAAACATTTAATTGGGCTCATACGCCGGAAGGGCTGAGCTGTGACTTACATGCGTGCTGCTTGTTCACAGGCGATCTGAGGGGGGACTTTTATTGTCTTATTCAGCTGCATTTTGCATTCAGGTAGGCTATCACGCAGTATTTTTTTTTTATTTTAAGAGGCAAAACAGACACATATGCACATAAAAATAGACGGCGCTCATTCTCTGAGTATGAGCGGCTCATCCTGCCCCCCCACGGCGTTTCGCAACCAGAAGGCAAGGCGCCGCTATTGGCCTGGCTTACAACCGGACTGTAATACTCAGTATCAAACACCCAGTTCGCAGTTGAGATTAAACATGTATTATTGTAACTACAGCACTTTGCAGCTTACTTCAAAATATAACGAGGTGACAGGGTTATTCTTCCCGTGCCTGTATTTAAAAGCATCCCACAAATGCATCCCCCGCGGTAAAGGCGTCTATTACCGGGGCTCGAGAAGACGCAGAGAAAGTGCGCTCGCTGCTTTCCCCAGTGATCCGAGACTAAAAAATGAATAAGTAGGTCACGCTTTTTGAGACAGAGTAAAGAAGCTCCAGTCACTGCTGTTGGGGGGTGCGGGGTCAGCGCCAAAACGATACTGAAATTTAACAGCTATAAAAAGCATCGGGGTGAAAGGTATACCTGTGCTCACTGTTAATGACCGTCCCGATATTCCCTTTGAGATACCACTCCAATGCCATTGTTAAATGCTGCTGCAACTGTTACTACCGCCAGAATGTATGTATTATTATTGATATCATAATTTACATTCTTCTTATTATTGTTATTATTATTGATAATAATAATAACGAGACCCGGCCACTCGAGTGCAGTTATCAGCCTTCCCTCTGGGGGGCAGCCAAAGATTCCGTGGCTCTGCAGACCCCCTGTGCGTTTTGGCTGAACTCCATTTCCCCTGGAAAGCTTCCACCCCAAATCCGTGTTTAAGACGTGCGGATAGTGGTTCAGGGCCAGGCCAGCCCGGGCCGGGTCAGACAGTGACCTTGCGCTCATAATCTCACCAGATGTCGCAGAGGGTAAGTGGGTGTGAGCCCCCAGTCCAGCGAGTGACTAACAGAGGCCTGAAGGAGCCGGCAGATGGATGGCAGGAGACGGCAGACTGGGTGCTGAAATGATGAGAACAGAGCAAGAGCCTTCAGAACTGCAGGATGGGGCCTGTTTTCTCCTGCAGTGTGAACCAAGAGTACTCATTGTTAACTGAGTATGTATCCTACTGTATGAACCAAGGCTACCCATGCTAACTGAGTTTGTATCCT
>JAODKN010000079.1:6090090-6101359 GCA_026774425.1 Petrocephalus zakoni
GTCCCATTTCACCTTTTCAGTTCTCCCCCCCCCCGCCTTCCCACCACCGATCCTTTTTTATCGACCAGTGCGTTTCTTGTCGTCCGCATCTGAAGGGGCATCGGCGGGTGCCCGCGCTCGAGAGGAGCAGGGCCACGCTGACTCTGGCGGGGGAAGTTATTTCTGAGGCCGGGCGTTAAATTTTTATGCGAGACTAAATGGGACAAGCCGCCTTTTCTTTGCTCTGCACAGTGATTTATTACCTGAAAAGACCAGAGAACTAATTAGTGCAGTAATTAATTAATATAAATTTGCATATTTGCATTTGCAATTAGTGCAGTCAACTGATTAGTCTGAAATGGGAAGTTTGACTCATCAGATGCCGATGTGTGCTGGACCGGAAAGGAGGGAGCCAGCTGAGGCTTTCTGCGGGCCAGTGTGTGTGTGTGTGTATGTGTGTGTGTGGATTATGTTCATATAATATTGTGGGGACCAAATGTCCCCCACAATGTGTGTGCGTGTGTGTGTTTGTAATTATTAAATTGTGGGGACCCAATTTCCCCACAGTGTGATAAAAAATGTAACTTTTTACCTTGTGGGGACATTTCTTCGGTCCCCACAAAGAGAACCTCCATCTTCTAAAACCTGTAAATGCAGAGTCTTGTATTTTGTTTACTGGGATTATGGTTAATCCCACAGAAATGAATGGAGAGTCCCCATAAAGATATGGATATGTGGCCTGTGTGTATATGTGGGTGTGCTTATGTGAATCTCCCGTTTCTATGTGTTTCTGTGCATTTTCTCTATGTGCATGTGTGTATGAATCTCTCTGATCTTATATGTGTGCGTCTGTCCCCTCCAATGAAAACCCGCATATTTGATTCCTTCACTAGTTTCCCTGCTGCGGTGTCCAACACAAAGCAAAGGAGAATTAGCATGTTTGACAAATAAGGAAAGCGTCTCACACAGTATTCTAATGATGCTGCTAATACTCCTCGTGGCATTGATGTGGGAGAGGATGTGTCTGTCAGTTGAATGAAACCTGGGCTCAGTCAAGGAGCTTCAGTCGGGCATGACGATGAAATGTGCAGAAGATTAGCATAGAGTCAGCTCTGAGGTCTCAGCACTGCGGCTTTAACTTGGAGGTCTTATATCTGAGGTCTCAGGTCTCAGCTCTGCAGTTATAGCTCTGAGATCGCAGGTCTGCAGTTATAGCTCTGAGATCGCAGGTCTGCAGTCTTATCTCTGAGATCGCAGGTCTGCAGTTATAGCTCTGAGATCGCAGGTCTGCAGTCTTAGCTCTGAGGTATCTGCTCTGCAATCTCAGCTATGAGGTCTTAGATCTGAGATTTTAGCTTTGAAGTCTAAAGCAGGAGATTATTATACGAGATAAAGCTTCAGCAGGATGTATTACAACGCTAAGGTAAATTCAGAAAGGAAGCAATTAAATCGATACGAAACGGAACTGAGACTCTACTTAGGGTAAGTTTAAGCTTTCGCGGCTACATATGGTAGGCCTATAATTACAGAAGTACAGCGATAAGATTAAAGCAGGTAGTGCATCCCAGCAGGAAGGGTCACGTGGCCTAAATTTCTCCAGTGAAAACAGAAATGTTTGTTAAGCCACACAATAATAAAGAAATAATAGGATCATGCGTTTCAGGGATAACATAAAAGATGTATTTCATATTTATTATAATTATATTATTTTATCATAATAAATCATATTTGATATGTAAGTTCTGTGTTCTTACACGGTTCTCTCTTGGGAGATATATGCATGTTGATTGTATTGTGCATCTGAGCCAAACCAATTAATGGCAAGTTTATAGCATTGCTGACAACATATGCAGGTTTTTGAAGCTGTGCTCATAAAGCTCATTTAGCCACTTTTATTGTGTAGCAGCTCTGTACCAAAGCTGGCCCCCTGCCTTCTCGGGGCCTGTGAGGCACTATCAGCCACGTCCGTGCCACACTCTGGACATACCGGCTGCCAGACAAACAAAGGCGACCGTAACTGTAATGCGTTCTAGTTCTAGGTGTTACCCTGAAGCCTTGGGTGAGTTCCGTACTCGTGGCAAGGTCACACGAAGCCCGGAAGGGCACGAGATGCCCACAGCCGCCATAGAGCTTAATAGGTAGATGGAGTGACCCTTAGTCAGTGGCCAGATGTGTGCCCTTAGCAGGCTTGGCCGTGTGCCACCGTTCCTGGGAATTACTCACATTAAAGGCTGGGTGAACAGACGGCGGCGACGTAGCCGAAGCGCGCGCCGAGCCCCGCGGTGCACCGCCGTCGCCGAGCGGCCCTGCCGCGTGCGGCTCGCGCACCGCAAAATAAGAGCCTTCCGCGTGACCCCTGCAATCTGTTCGCCGTCCTTCGTGACAGTTGAACTCAGAACCACCCCTATCTGCACTCCCCTCACACCCCACCCCCACCACAAAAAAGAGAGAGAAAAAACATGCCAAAAATAAAACGTGACGGGGAAAAAAGACCCTCGTCCTATTGTCATCCGGGGGGGGGGGGGGGAGATACCCGGTCTTGGGAAAGAAAATTAATGCAACTAAAGGAGAAAAAATGGGGGTGGTGGTGAAGGACTAGAATCGCCCCACACCTCACAAGTAAAAAAAAATGAAGAAAATGCAGAAATAAAAGCATAGGGGGGTGTAGATGGAGGTGTGGTAGACGGAGAGTCGAGCAGATTGTTAGCGACCCAGGTAGGGGGCTGTGGGGTGGGGGGGTGGTTGACTAAAAGACCAGTTATCCCAGAGTCTGACAAAACCAGAAGACTGCCATGCTGTAACTATTTAAAGGGTGTAATCAAACAACTGCTATTCCTTAAAGCTGTTAAAGTACAGCGTTCTTAAAACAGTTTTAATTTAACAACAGTAACAATCGAGGATAATTTAAATAAACACTTCAGAGGCAGCTCTATCCGGATTCTAAAACATGATTCATAATTTCAAGTTAAAATTATTATAAAAGTCTACTTACTATAAAGCTGAGTTTTTTTTTCTTACATTATTGGATTCAGACTGATATTGGGATCAAATGCTAATTTCTCTGTTTTGGGAGACTTACATGTGAATGGAAATGGCATTTTAATGCGCTGGGGGTGGGCACAGGTGAGAGGCCATCAGACTGACCACATGGCCAAGAGCTTACAGCACCACCTGGAGGAAATTGCCGGGAATGAACTACCGAGTGTTGAACCGGCATCGGATTCGAACCCAAGGCCATGGTTTACCTACCCGGCTACCAAAGTTTAAACTCGAATAATGGGAGCAGCTTTATTCCTGAAGCATGGAGTGTTAATTAAAGTGTAAATAAACCAAAGCTTGACGGAGAGCATTTGGGAATCATACGTAATGTCCCCTTGACCCTAACCCTAATCTTGTCCAGTTGACCCCTGAAATGAAAATAGGCCTATATGCCAGTTTTTGATGGTACGGTACAGGTAAGGTATTGATTAAAGCTAACGGTTAAACCAGCCTTCTATTGTAATTATTGTTCGTGTTTTTGTTTCCACGCCAGGAATATTATTTATGTTTACTTTATTTATAATGAATTCCAGGCTCATTGCAGGTGATTAATTACTAAAAACGAGCCCCTGTTATTCATATCCAATTAATACAAAAAACGTAAATTAGTCTTTAGTTTATTTTCATAATTTACACATTAATCAAGTTAAACTTGAGGTAACCCTCACGCAGGTGGTTCAGATCAACAATTTGGAGAGCACGTCTTCTAAATAACCGGAGAATTAATCATCACGGAACCGTATAAAATACCCATATGCGTGCTGTGTGTGTATCGTGGTATTAATATGCATTCAAACGTATATGTGTATTCATATGCATTCATGCCATGTAGTAGCCGTCTATTTACTGCTGGGCCTCGTTAAAGGCAGCCGATTTTCGCCTTTTAATAAATGCCGCGAAAGGTCGCGCGGTTCGAGCTCAGAAACAAACCGAAATCGCGATTCTTATTAGATCTCTCCGGAGATGCGTCTAGTGATGTTAGTATTAATCTTTCTTGGGGCTGATCTTCAGACGCTAAATTAAAGCTGCTCGGTGCCCAGTAAGTGAGGATGCCAGATGATCGGTGCAGAACGGATGTCCCCAGAGACGGAGTCACGTGAGCGTCCCTGACACGCGACGTCAGCGGCAGATGGCATGGGTACCAGCCCTGGCAGTTGGCATCAGTGTCATTTCTCAAAAGGGAGAAATAAGGGGCCGGGAGGAAGAAGGGAGAGTACAACGGCGTCGCACTGACATCTCCATCGCGAGGCACTGGGGCTGGCGTTTAAACCTAAACCTTTATGGAACATGAAAACTGCATGACACACAGTGCAGGTAAGCACATCTCGGTGGATATGATAGCCGCATAATAACTGTGAAATGACCCGTCCATGTTACTGGATGGTGTGTATATAAGAATTATAGTCTTTTGTTTACGCTCATCTGAATGATTCAATTTACTCGAACTAATTAAAAGCAGTGCGCACATTATACTACCCGAGCAAATGTTTGAAATTCCTTAGCAGAAATCATGTTGTCTTTAGTGAATATAAATATTTTTATGGTGGCTGAATAGTACTGAGATTTAACGGGGGGTTAATTTTGATGCGCGAGCGTGACAGCACTTTTTATGCCGTAAGGAGAAGCGCTGTATGTAAAATGCATCCCAGACCGGGGGGCTTTGATGGGCAGCGCGGGAATGTGACTGATTCCGCCGTGCTGTCGTCCCAGGACAATGCTGACCGTACCCTTCCAAGACCCCGATGCCATGCACGACGGCCAGTTTGGCGCAAACTTCACACGTGAATACCAGGCTGACCGCAAAGTCAGGAAGCAAGCGGCAACTTCAGAAAAGCCGGAGGCGGCCCCCCAAGCAGAAGAGGGGGAAACGCAGGAGGAGAACTCCGAAAAGGAAGACGACGACAGGGAGGAGGACCGAGACGAGAACGGGCTGCCAAGGAGGAGGGGGCCTCGGAAAAAGAAGATGACCAAGGACCGGATGGACAGGGTGAAGGTGCGGCGCCAGGAAGCCAACGCCCGGGAGCGCAGCCGCATGCACGGACTGAACGACGCGCTGGAGAGTCTGCGCAAAGTCGTGCCCTGTTACTCCAAAACGCAAAAGCTCTCCAAAATCGAGACTCTGCGCCTGGCCAAAAACTACATCTGGGCTCTGTCAGAGACGCTCAGCGCCGGCAAGAGACCGGACCTTCTCGCCTTCGTGCAGACCCTATGCAAAGGACTGTCGCAGCCCACCACTAATTTAGTGGCCGGCTGCCTGCAGCTCAACGCCAGAAATTTCCTTACAGACCACAATGGGGAAGGCTCGTTCCCCGGCAGGCCCCCTTATGATGCAGTGTACCCGCCCTATCCCAGCCCAGACGTGGGCACACCCGCAGGGCACGGCAGCGGCCCCATAGACGGCGGAAAGCCCTTCAGGGCGTACGGCTACTGCGGCGCCTACGAGTCGTTTTACGAGAACGCGTCCCCGGAGTGCGCCAGCCCCCAGTTCGAGGGTCCGCTCAGCCCGCCCATGAACTTTAACGGGATTTTCTCCCTCAAGCACGAAGACACATCAGACTATGGCAAAAACTGTCACTACGGTATGCGTTACTGCGCGATGTCAGGCCGGACCCCCATCGGGCAGACCTCCATGTTCAGAGTGTCAGCCGAAAGCCATTTCCCGTACGACCTACACCTGCGCGGCCAATCCTATGCAATGCAGGACGAGTTAAACGCCTCTTATCATAATTAATGAGGGAGAGTAAAGGTTTGCCAGGTAATTATTGAACCAATTAATTAAATTGTTTGTTTGTTTATTTATTTATTTCATCGTTTGTTTGAAACGCTTATCCATTATTTACAATGTGCACAGTGTTTTGACTTCTATGTTTGGCCGAATTTGTAATGTCAGTGTAGTCTAATTATTCTTTTAGGCTACGAAAAAATGTATATGTGAATAATTAGGCAAATCTCCCCACCATATTTACTGACGCCCTTTTTGTAACTGACGCCTGCACCTGGATAATTAAGGGTCCCCTATCCTGAGTTATTCCGGATATCGACTGCGTATATTTGCAGACGGAATGATAAATGGCGAACAGCCCAGGGTCAGGCGTAACCTGTCTGCAGCACGCTATTGTGTGCTGCTGTCTAAAAGTTACACTGCAGGATGCACACCGAAACGCAGCCGGCGTGCACATTGGATATTACCCCTTAATCAAAATCAGCAAATCAGAAGCCCAAGCAATAATGGTAATACCATCTATGCAACAGAGAGCGGCTTCGAATTCCCCAAACTCCTGCGTTATTGCATTATTTAGCGTTCAAGGTTCGTTAGTGGGCTGATCCTACTCATCTCAATAACTATTTGGCAAACAGTTTTCAGTTTATTAATTACGGAATCCAAATACGTTCCGTGTTAATCTGAAAACACAGACGTACACGGGAGAATAGATAGATTATAACAAAAACTGTTTAAATGTTACGCTGAATAATGCGTTACATTTAAAACGCTGTTTTAAACAAAAAAAGAAAAAAGAAATGAATTAATGTGATCAGATTATCCGTTCTGTTGCTTATACTTGTTTTTAAGACAGCATGTCCTTCGAGAAGTGTCTCCGGTTTTGATGTGCAGGCCAGAACGTTTCGTGAGGACCACACACGTTTGCACGTCCGGTGGAATCAGTGCATGGACGGTATTATACTAAAAGTCCTCATGTCATGGACCTGGCGGTGCCAAGCCGTTTGTACATAGCCGTACAGTTTACATGTATATACACAACTTGGATACACCGTACGCTTTGTAGCTGTTTATATATGCAACTTTTCTTTTGTTCGTCCTGTTTAGCATTTACAATTGTACGGATTTCAGTGTATATTTCTGTTGACGTATTGTCCATAGACAGTTTAATCATGTTTACAAGATTACATGTCAATTGTAAGGATGAAACCTGTGGAATATATTCAATGAAAGTTCAGACTTTATGTCTTCGAATTGAAAACGGTTAAAATTGCCTTAATTTAAATGAAATATTCGGCACGTATCAGTTATGCAACGGCATGGGTGTTGGAAATAACGGCTTTAGGCTTTGTACAGTAGTTTATTTTGATCTTTTATGATGAAAGTTTTCGTGAAGAAAAATCCATAATGCACTAAATATTTGTTCTGCACATTTGTATTAAAGTTGTTTTGTATTATCAAACGAATAATAAAATGCCAAGCGACACACAAGCAGCTGAACTGATTTTTTTATCGGTCAATCGTTTATCTATCTATTCCGATTATTTACAGGATTTGAAATGAGCTTATATTTTACTATGATTAAACGTTCATCTCAATACTTGTTTAATATCGTATGAAATTCGTTTGCATATATATATAGGCCATATATTTGCATGTCATTTCTGTAACTTTGAAAGCAATTAATTAAACACAAAACGATATTTAAACTAGGTTTGTTTTATAAGTACCTCATGTTTAGAAACAGACAGAAACTCATATGGAATACTTTAATTAGAAAATATAAGATACGCATTCATATATTGAGGGAAAACGTAAAGTTAGCTGTACTGTCGTCTATTTACTATTGTACGACCCCCATTTAAACATTAACGTAATAATAATAATTAATAATGACGCCGTTATACCAGAAATATATTTTTCGTTTTATAATTCAATTGTCAGTGATATTAAAACACGTACATTTTACTTAAAACGGAGAACCGATTACTTTTAATAATTCAAAATTTCATTTAGGCCTATACAACAAAATACTATAATTAGTACACACAAACAAAATAAATAACGTAGTCGTAATGGACGCGTCACCTGCGACATTAGTTTGACGAAAAGTTTAAAAAAGTTATGCCAAAAGTATTAGCTCGTTTACGGGTAGCCTAATTGACAATGAAATTAGAAGCCGACCAAACCAACCTACACGGGGAAGCTGTCCCGTTTCTGTTTAGGTTGACGAGAAAGTTATGAAATTTACGGCGTATTACTCGTGATATTTTTACACTGCACATCGTTTTTATACAATATTACAGAAATACCACCTAATATAAGCTAGGCTGCGTTGCTTTTTTAAATACAGGAAAAGTTTAAAGTGTAACTGAAAACAGAATAGAATATAGTGAGAATGCATACGACTTCTCTATAATTAGTTTAAAAAAAAGTGTGGTATGAATATTAAAAGTCGATGGGGCACGTCTATGTGTGGCTGGACGCGAGCCATCCGGCGACAGACTGCGCATCAGGCCCCGCGTCCAAGAGAGAGCGCGCGCTAATCCTGGGTGAATGTGCATTGTCATCCCGAGGAATTAACGTGACAGCCTGTGAGATGGATGGCCGTGCAGGGCTCCACTCTGACCCGTGCCGATGTTATTACTTCAGGTCAGCGTCATATGCTTCCAAATGAAGTCACAGTGATGCAGCGGGCACCTTCACGGGCGAGGCCCGCCCTCTGCCTAAGGCTTTGACATCATCATTCCTGATATAACTGAGGAACAGTCATCATCTACTTAAAAAAAAAACTATATGTAGTGATCATGTCAGATTTCAGATTAATATAGTGCCTTTCCATTAACTCCAGGTCAGCAGGTATTAAAGAGTCTGACCTCCAAACCTTAAGATTTTCCGTTTTAATCTTGTCAGAAATTGCAGTTGATATTTAACGCCAATGGCACCTGGATATATGCTATATAATATTTTTATATATACTATACTAAATAATATACTATATGATATATTATATTATTTAAAATACTATATAACACCTTATAATATTAGCCTGCTAGCTAGAAGTGCTATCTCAGTTTGGCTTTCTTTTCCTGTCCTGTCTTAACATTAGGATTATGGCCTTTCGGCCATGTCTTAGATTTCTCTGCGGACAGGTACCTTGCTTCCTCCTCACTCTCATTCTCGTGCAAGATGTTTCCAGAAGATCGCTTGTAGCCACACATTCTACTTAAATGTCATAGGGTTTCCCAGTTTGTTGGCAGGGATCCTGTACATACTAACCCCATGAATAAAACGAGAGACTATGAAGCTATGAGATCGGTTCTTATGTTGCGGCCCCGACCTCAAAGCAGAAATTGAAACGCCACTGGAATTTTCACAGAATGTGTTTTTCTACGGAATGATAACCAAAACAAAAACGCTCCACATCATTAGCGTCCAATCTGTGGTCCGCCAGAAGCTCTCTTTGGGCCAGAAGGTAGCTTAGCGATGACAGATCTACAAACGTAACCTCACAGCTCAAGAGGATTGCTGCTGATATTTAACCCAGACTCCAATAAAATATCGGTCTGTATGATTGAATGAAGGCTTTGGTTGTAAGCCAGTATGTGTATGTATGTTTCTCCATGCAGAAATGGCCGCTAAGGGGTTAACTGCCATGTAAATTGGGACCTTTTGAGTAGTTTGTTCCTGATGTTGTAAAATGTCTCAGGGACAGTGTGCAGTTACATAACTGTATTGATTTATAAGACCAGATGACTAGGAGAGAGTGCAGATAACGTCCCATCACTGATGTCTGCCTCTGATGTCTAATTGTTTGTTTATTTATTTTGTCTTTGCATTTAAAATTTGTGAAATGGGCCTCCACCATGGACAAGAGACACATTAATATCAACAGGGTTTACATCACATTATATTACATTTACTTTTCTTTAGCAGACATTATTGTCCAAAACCACATACAAATGAGGTAAATAGCACACGTACTATAAAGGAGTCAACTTGCATAAGTGCAGCGAGGCTGAGCTATCAATTAATGCCCATTTACAACTGCAAACAATATTGGAATAAGACCATGGTTTACCAATTAATGTTTAAACAAATTATTTAAAAATAAAAAATCAAATGTTGACACTAAGATGGGCTAAGTGTGGTATGAGTGTACCTGGATGCACTGAACATCTAAGCAACATCTGGTCTCCTTTCCCCTCAGTAATCCCTCAGCCAGCTCAGTCACCATGGGCTTTCTGGAATCTTCTCTGAGATATCAGTCCTCCGTGGCACCTCGCCTCCAAGAGCCAATCAGAGAGGCCTCTATCAGAACAACTTCCGCGCATCACATCCTCTTCGGGCACCTAAATCAGGCTGATGGTGCCGCAGTTTGACAATAAAACTGACAACTCAATAAGCTTCCTTTGGAAATGTCTAATGAATCAGAAATCAAACATACAAAACATACGACAAATCTTCTCCGCAGCCGTGTCATTTATTACCCTGTCTTTTTTGCGAGATCTCTCTCGGCAGATCAAGTTTAATGCCGTCAAACGTGTCTCCATTCTCAAATTGACGGCCTATCTTCCACCTGCCGAAAAACATCCCGTTCGAGAAGATGAACAGATTTCCCACCTACACAATGTGGCCGTATAAAACCTATAGGGTTTTAGCCTCCCCAACTGTTGTCTCTGAACATCTTCTGCAAACAGTTGTTTGCGTCCGACGCTAAAAAAAAAACCAGCAGGAGAGCTTAAACACAGCCGTGCTGCCATGCGGGTTTCAGTGGCCCCTCTAGTGACAGGAAACTGACAATAATTTGCCCGGGAACAACATGGGCAGATCGTTCAAAGTCCTACAATAAATACTGAGTTCGTTATGGCAGCTTGGTGACTTCAGTGACAGGATACAACATGCTAAACGGGCAGTTTTACCGCTGGAGCGCTGCTGCACTGTTTCGTTCGTGTTTTTTTTATTATTGTAATTAGAAAGGCAAACTAAACATATGGAAACCACAAGCAACAGCCACAAAGCACGGACGGCAGGCTGCGGGATGTTCGTGCGCCCGCTTTACATTTCAGATCCCTAATTAAATTGTTCGTCGCAGCCACCGACTGGGGCCCGCAACTTGGGAAGATTTCGTTTAGCTATATCTGATATGTACAGACGGAGCGGTGCATTGACGAGTGAGTAACAGATTTACAGCAGTGTGGATTTACGGCCGCAAACTGTTCGGCCTAAAAAGAATTCCAATGAAGTGCTGTTACGTGTACGGATGCATTAACTTGTTTGATTATTGGCATGGGCGCCCCTCATTTTCATCGTGCCGTCTTCGCCTGTTTACTTACATAACTAATTCATTCAATACTGATCAACTTTGCTGGGCGGTTTAGCGGGATGCCAAGGGACCGCAACGTGGAACTGGACCGTTCCGGTTTTTTAGCATCAGGGCCCCCCCCCCCCGCCCCGGGGGGGGTGATGGACCAGCAGGAGGGTTTGGTGGGTTTGGACCGGGAGTAAACAAGAAAAAAAGATAGGGGGGTT
>JAODKN010000079.1:6124129-6159733 GCA_026774425.1 Petrocephalus zakoni
AGTACCTCGTTCCTCCATCTGGGAACCACACAAGAGACCTGTCTGGAGTGACACTTCTCACGGTGGAGGGAGCTCCAAGCAGTGTTGGTTCACTGTGGAGCCTTTTGCTGTCCATTGATGGACCTGCAAGCCAGCACTTTTTTTCACTATTGTGCCTATTAACAAGCAGTCTTTGTTTTAGCAGATCTCCTTGTGACTGTTCTGAGCAGATGTATTTGAAGACTAGTCTGCTTTACCAGCTACAGGAAAAAGCCCCCCCCCCAGAAGTGACAGAAATCAGTATCACCAGCACATGTAACTGCGAGGAACCACGGTGATTTCAATGGGCTGAACGTGTCGCTCAGGGTGGGTTCTGTTTCGTTTGCTTGTCAGAATCAGAATCGGCACGCAAGGAATTTGCTTCCTGCTGCATGTGACTCCCTAGTACACAGACAATAAATTACACTATGTAATTTTTTTATGAAATACAGGTAACCCACTATACAAAGCATAACGTGCGAGGATGAGTGCAAACAGAATTTCAGGGGGAAAATTGACAGAAAGGCAGGTGACACAGCTCAGCTGTTTAAGAGGGTGATGGCCTGAGGGGAGAAACTGCTCCTATGTCTGGTGGTTTTTATGTGCAGAGCTCTGTAGCACCTGCCAGAGGGGAGGAGCTGAGAAAGATTGTGTCCAGGGTGCGACGGATCAGCAATGATTTTCTCTGTCCGTTTCCCAGTCCTTGAGCAGTACAAGTCCTGGATGGAGGGCAGGGGGGCACCGATTATTTTTTCCGCTGCCCTCACTGTTCGCTGCAGTCTCATTTGGTCCTGTTTAGTGGTTGCTCCAAACCACACTGTGATTGATGAGCAAAGGACAGACTCAATGACTGCAGTGTAGAACTGGCTCAATAGCTCCCGTGGCAGACCGTACCTCCTTAGTCACTGCAGGAAGTACATCCTATGCTGGGCCTTTTTGAGGATGGAGCTGATGTTGGACTCCCACTTCAAGTCTTGGGAAATGGTAGTTCCCAGAAACCTGAAGGTCTCCACTGTTGCCTCAGGGCTGTTGGATTATTGGATTATTATTGGGTTTCCTACTTTGTAAATGTTTGTCATTCGTGTAACCATAAAGCTTTGCTAGCCTGTTTTGGTTTGCCCGGCATGTATCCTGTTTGATTTTGGTTTTGCTTGTATGTGTTCCCTGCTTATATCGCTGCCCCACAACCGGACCCCGCATAGGCGACAGAGCACAGATGGATGGAGGGATGGATGGATGGATGGATTGTTCTCAGCCTTTCCTAGTGTAGTCAGACCTCCTTGTTTATGGTCCTAAGTTTTTAGTGCTGTGTATTTATAATCCGTTTCATCTGTTGCTTGTTGTCCTGCGTCTAGGTTGACTGGTTCATTTTTGTGATGATTCATACCTGTCCTGGGGGGTGTTCCACGAAGCAGGACTTCTTGCTTAGCCGGGTAACTGGTCAGATTTAAGGTAGTCTGAGCTAAATGTAAGTGAACGAAGACACAGTCCATTCAGCCCAGACAACCTTAAATCCAAGAAGTTATCCGGCTGAGCAAGAGATCCTGCTTTGTGGAACACCCCCCTGTGCTGAGTCTCATTGTCTGTGTATTTGTGTCAGCGTCACTATGTGTGTGTTTCTCTGCTTATTTCCTGTTCCCTGTGTTTTCTTGGTTCCCTCGATGGGTTTTATCTCATCGTCTTCAGTTTATTCCTTATTTCCTCTTTATTTCTGGCCTCTTCCAGTTCCGCACCCCCCGGTGTGTTCAGGTATCTTTAATAAACCCTGGTTGTCTCGGAGGCGCTGAGTAGATTGTCTCCTTTTCTCCACCTGCACCATGCCCTGCCGTGACAGATGTTACCCAAGTTTCCATTGTAAGGCAATTGAGACTCACGTTCGTAGGACTCAGTGCCTCACCTATCCGATATAATAAGCTTGCCCAGTCTGGATCCTCCACAGCATATACATATACAGTCCTTGAATCATATTAAACCACAGGCCATGACATTAAATGGTCGTCTCCCTCATTTTTTTTCTATTATAGCAAGTACGAGATCCATGAGACTAAGTGAGAGTTTTTAGTACTTGTGCCATACGGAAATCGTCCCTGCCCCTCCCACTACATTCTGAGAGAAGACGGCCAGGCCTGAGCGACACACACATGCATTGTGTGTGGGGCACAGGCAATAGCTGAGGTGCTGATGAAACAGGGTGCTAGGTGCGGTGAGAACCCAGCTCATGCTCTCTGTGAGAAATGACGTGTGGGATCTGCAAAGTGCAAGCACCGCCGACGACTCTAGAATTGTTTTTTTTTTTTTTACCAGAAATCACAAAGCTGCTTGAGTTTATTCAAAGAGAATGACACCATGCAAGAGTCAGACAAGGGAACAAGTCACTATGCTACTCGATACATTCCTATTGGCTTTGGCACCTTGTCATTTACAGATATGCAAAATGATCGTTTCAGGAGTTAGTCACCATTGACCTCAAAAATCCATCCCGAAAGTATGATGTTTTTTTTTCTTTCGAAACTGAATGTTTAGATAACTTTTCAAAAAAGTTTTGTGTGCAGCCGATAGCAGGTCACTTGCTTTTCACAACCATTAGTAAGAGTCCTAGCAACCATTTTTATGCCTGACTGCAAGCAAGTCTAAAACCCAAATCCAGCAGAACTTTAGACACTGCACGGATTGTGATAAAACTGGACTGAGGGAGGTGCTTCCGTTAGCGTAGCTTAGCGTAGACCTTCTAGCAACAATGAAACAGAGAGATGTGTGGTGGAATGAGTATTCATGAGTATATAAATCAACAAGCTCTTCTTGCAAGGTGACTGTGTCAAGCTGCAGACCTGACCCTGCAGAGTAAGCTAAGGCAATGAGGACTTAGAGTATGCATGTACGCCACTGGACAAAGGCTGCACATCTACTAACTGGCAAGGAGCCGATTATAATAAGAAATTAGAGGAAGTATGCACATCTGGCCAGGAAACTGATGAGGCACGAGACTTTTTCCGAATTCAGGCTCTTCTTTTGTCTAATTGTATGGTCAAAACAGCAACTGTGGCGAAATGCTGTGATGCTCTATAAAAAAGCTTGTGCACTTGTTGTTTGGGGGGCAGAACAGCAAAGATCCACTGAATGTGATGAGTGTCTTTTCCCCTTGATGCCAGTGGTAATAAAGATGGTCAGACTCTTAAACATCAACTCAGTGAAACTTTCTACATGACAATGGCTGCTGACACTGACAGGAGATAGATTCTGGAACATTCTGCCATCACATCAGATGGAACAAGTGACTGACATTTGACAAGTCTGGGCCCAGATGTCCAATCTGTACTTGAGAGTTGATGCAAGCTCAGCAATTTTAGGATGTTTTGCTTAAAAAAAAGTCGTTTATTGCCTCTAACGCCAAAATGGCCCAATCAAAAGATTCATTCATCATTCAGCCTTCCTGCTGAATGATATTACTTTCCTCCAATATAAATTCAAAGTCAGAAACATGTACACTTTTTCTACCTGTATCAGTGTCTATCACTCAGTATTAAACACAATACATTATTCTGTTCAACAGCACTCAGTCCATCTCTGAAATGTGCCCAAAGCCTGGCTCTTGGTGGCTTATTGGATGCTGTCATGACCTCAAAATCCATGAACTTCCAATGGCTCCTCCTCAACGATGCTGATCTGTAAGAGGAAGAAACCATCACGACTCCCAGCTTTGCGCGCTTAAGTGATTTGGCCGCTTGTCTGTCATCCGGTGTGAAGGAACAAAGTGCTATCAAGATCAATTAAACATACAATTCAACTTACTTTTCAATGTACAATTCAATGTACTGCCCCTGAAATTTCACAACAGTAGATTCATCAGGAGCGAAGGTTATTTAATGATGTCTGAAATTTCCACCTGGGGAGCTTTATGGGTGACAGGGTTGCCTGAATGGGGCTTGGCTACTTGTATGCTACATAGTGATTCATTTCCCCTCAAATATAAATTGTAGGGCTTCAGCAAAGTGAATCCCTGCCCCTGTGTTTAAAAACAAATAGGAAAGGATGCAATATATGTCCCATAAAGCACCCCTTACCTCAACGAAGAAGTGGCAGATGTTCTTCTTCTGGTCTCCCTGGAGATGAATCACTTTTACAGTACGTACTCAGGGTGTACAGTTACTGTCCCATTGCAGAAAATTTGTTCAAAGCACAGCCCCACAGAAAATATCTTTATGGTTACACTTTAAGGTGCATCAGTAAATGTCCACAGATTAGTCCAGGATCAAAACATGGAAACTAGGGGGAACACTACTTTTTAACCAAGCACAGCTTATAATTCTCATTTTCATTTCAGACATGAACAGCTAACCCCAGCGTAAGCATTGCATGAGCGTACTTCGCTTCCTCGGCTGTTTAATGTCGCTTCTGCAGCTGTTTCGAGCTAGTTTTTTCGGAAATGTTTCGTTAACCACAAAGTTCACAGTTTCCTCGTGTTAAATACGTCTGCATTTCTCGGGTCCATGCGGTTCGTTTTCCATTCGCCGAAGTCACGAAAGTCTTCGCAATTGCGGGCGGATGGGCGACCACCGCTCGGCGCAGACCCAGCTGCCAGTCCCGGGGCATTGCTCAAAACTGCTTTCGTAAATGTAGAATAAAATGGCACGATTGTAAAATCTTACGGCTCGCTTAGCTATTTTTATTAAGGTTTTCTTTCCCACTTAAGAACTCCTTACACCCCCCAAAGCAGAGAGTGTATAGAGTGACAGAAATCAGTGTGACCAACTCATACGCTAAGGGCCGCAGACTCTCAGCGAAAACGCGCAATTACATAGATGCGTCACCGAGCCGAACCGTGGTGTTATACATTTCTTACTGTTTCCCGAATGCAATCTCAGAATCGAACGACCCACGGCGTTAATTACTCATAACGTTAGAGTGATGCAGTTTTTTTTTATCACCGAAAGCGACAGTATGCTGTATTTATGCAATAATGATTATTCAGTGCACCGTCACATAACTGTAAAATGCAAGTTTTCCCAAAACATTCCTTCCACGTGATTCAGTCCATTTTACACTTGTAACCAAATGTGCCATGTGCCAATTCTTTTATTTAAAAAAAAATATATATATATATTATAAATGGTTCATAAGCAGTATTCACACTAACGCCCATTTGAATCTCTCCTGGAGTATACAAGCCTCTACAGTTTACATCCAATGGAATCTTTTTCTTTCATGGGACACCTACAAAATATCATCAGTGGAAATGCGCGTGACAGTTATAATTCCGAGAGCCACCTTTACAAAGCTGCAGACATTAAGGGTGGTAATGACCCAGGCAAAGACTGATAGCTAAACTACCAGCTTGATACCCAGTTGTACAGTTTACCTCCACATTTAGCTCTTTGTTTGATACAATTAGCCATGCTTATTAGCTTTCGGCGACTTAAATTTAAGTCACGCGTGCTGCGTTCGTGTTAAGGACTCCACCGATTTCCATCTGTCCGCTTTTTGCTCTGAAGCATGCAGTCGGGTCATTTTAATATGATTTGATTACATGTACAGTGGCCTTAAAGCAAACGTAAGACATAATCCATTCATCTGCATCATCTGTGGCCAGAAGACTTCTGGTCTGTTCTGGGTCTAGGGATCTACCAAGGGGTCGGTGCAGCCAGGACACCCAGTTAGAAATGGAGAGCGTTATTTTATGCTTCATTTATAAGATTGAGATGTTGAGGCACAGAGCCACAGTTTTGGGGCTATCTTGCTTTGCGCTGTAACCGTGGTGTCCACGGCCAAGGTGAGAAGTGCGGTTGCGAGCCGTCAGCGCTCGATCGGAGTGTCAGAGGCTATACCAGCGCCGGGGGGAACTGCTGAGCTCCGAAAACACAAAGCTCGTCCCACTGCCCCTACGCACCCGGTGTCTCCGTGCCGGTAAATACAGCGATTAACCGCTTTACACGCTCAGAAATACTTAGCCCGACAAACGGAGAGTCCCCCCGGGAAACAAATAAATCAAAGCACAGCTTTGTCGGTGCTGACTGTGGAAATCGGGGTATATGGCTGCTAATCCAAGCGTAAGGTTCACATTTTCTCGCACTGGTATGGTTGCATAGACCGGTATTCGAAATCCTTAATGCATATGTAAGAGGAAATCAGATCATATTGTATCGGTCTAATTAATATATAAATGTATTAATTAATATATCAATTAATTAATCAATTGATTAATAAAAATCATTTCATTATACCTTTATATTATATTATTATTTTATTATAATTATTATATTTGTTATCAATACTACTAATAATAATTAATACCGTATTATGATCTCAGTAGAGCTAAAAATGTGCGCTGTTGGTTGGGTAGAAAGGGGGTCTGGAGTCTCTGCCATGGCAGCACGGAACGCAAAGCTGGGTACACCCTGGAAATTATGCCGGGATGACTTCGTATCTTTAGTGGGAGGCCACGAGCGGAGTGTGATCTTTGCGCTTGGGGGGCAGCTTATTTTATGTGGTAACGCACATGCATACATAACCTATTATATTTTGTGTACCTACAGAGTACCAACAAGCCGCGTATGCAAAAGTGCGAAGCGTCAGCGCAGATCATGTGCAGTGCTGGTCCTGCCTGCTAATTGCAATTTTCGGTCCACCGGCCTACGGTGTTCAACACTGAGCGATCAGTGTGGACCAGCTGAAATAGTTGAACCGGGTCCCGTTTCAGGACCGCTTACACCCGCTTTGTATTACGGTCCCGACCAAAAGGCAAACGTCCCACTGACGGCTCCTTATAACGAACTGGACTCAGCGGCGGAAGCCCAACCGCTGAAACGATGTATTGCTGCACCCTGTTGGCCACTAGCTTCATGTGCAGACCAAAGCGGACTAGGTTTAATTACAAGTTTTTTTTTATTAATTTCAGTAACTCAATTGATAATTAGACCAAAAAAAAACAAAAACAAAGGAACTGCAAATGTACTTTATATTAGCATTTTAGTAGTACACATACACGATGTAATGCTGTTTTTTTGCAAGCTAAGTTCATGTTTTTAAAAACTAATAGTATTATTCATGACTATAGTTGGAAGAAAAGGGAAGGTCATATTTAAAGACACGTATGACTTTATTGTGTAATTTCGGTTTCGTTTCTAATCATGTTAACTTCCTCACGCTGGTACCTCCTTAAATTATACTGCTGGCCACGTAATCGTCATGCAGATATACTGCATGAAATCGCTCAGCTTTAACGTTCTAAAGAATGGCAACAATTTCACCCACATTTCAGGATGATGTACCCAGGAAAAAAGCCTGCGGGTCACAACACAAAGCGAGAATAAATATTGTAATAATCATGTGTCAGGGGGTATTGCAAAAAAAAAATAATATTTTGAATGGGCCCTGGATGGCCGGAGCTATCCAGTACATCCACCTTCTCCCCCCCTTGTGACCACCCGCATGTTTTTTGCTCCACCTGCACTGAGCTGCAGGCCATCTCTATATTTAAATACTTGCGCCTACAAGTCGCAAAGAGTCAGTGGCCTTCCCAGAGTGTCACACGTATGTCTGTCGGGACGCGGACGACTTTTGGCTTCCGTTCTGCGAGGTGAAGCTCTGAGTCTGTCGCCAGTGACGCTGGGAGCCACATATCATGCAAACCTGTCCCCTGAACTTCTCGCTGCCGACGATGTGGATGAAGGGGCTGAGACAGCAGTGGGTGTAAGCCAGGCAGTGGCAAACGTAATAGGAGTAATTAAGGCTATTGCTTGCCTGGCCCGCATCGTACTGTAACTGCAGGGATTTGATGATGAGAATAATATTGTAAGGAGCCCAGCATACAAAAAATCCCACGATGATGCCAAGAATCAGCTTAATGGCCTGCCATTTTCTCTTTGCCTTACATTTCCAGATGCGCGTCCAGATTCTCACGTAGCAGTAAAGGATGACGGCAAAGGGGCCGAGGAAGAACACGATTATCTGCGTGTAGTACGTGAAGAGCAGCAGGGAGAGAGGCTGCTCCGCCGATTCGCAGAGTGTGCCGTTGAGGCTGGGCTTTGTCTCGGAGAACAGCGCCTCCGGGAGGCTGGCTCCGGCACTGACGACCCAGACGGCCATGCACACCATGTGGAGCTTATAGCGGCGACGTGTTCTCCAGGACATAACGTCACGCACGACCGCCGTGTACCGGTCCACGGCCATTATGACCAGGAAGATCATGTAGCTATAAAAGCCGGTGAAATAGAGTGCGCTGAGGATCTTGCAGGCCGCTTCTCCGAACACCCACTCATGCAGCTGGTACACTGCCCAGAAGGGGAGGGGCATGGTGAAGATCAGGTCGGACACTGTCAAGTTCATCAGGAACATGTTGGGCGCCCTGCGCAAGTCCTCAAACTTGAGCAATGTGCAGAAGAGGAGACCGTTCCCGGCCAGGCTAAAGGTGAAAATCAGGCAGTAGAAAACACCGGAAAACAGTCCCCCAAAGTACACTGAATGGTCATCCTCCAAAAATATTAAAGTCCCATTATCCTCATAATAGTAATAATTATATGTGGTACTAATTCCATTTGATGGTGTGGTATTCCATTGCACCTTCGGGGTGATGCTCATGTTTCTGCAATATTGCAACTGTTATTAGTGATTTGTCGTAACAGAGATAATATACAGAAACTATATTTCCTCAAACTCAAATTTATATCAAAACACAATTTTACATGAGGTGTTTCCTCCGTTAAAGCAATGCCATGTACATATGTAATAATAAAGTTTATATATAATATATATAAATAAATATATTTATAAATACTTTTTGCATCATTATGCATTTTCACATTAATTATGCATTTTTTACTTTTGTACTGTAGATGAAGTTCAGGAAGAAAGATGCTACTCTGCATTTAAAATCAAATACCGTGACCGATGACGATACCCATCGAAAAAAAGCAATAGAATGTACAACACATCTTACCTTGAGTAAATGAATAAGAAATTGTCATAAAAAAAACAGCCGTTTGTTAGGAAAAGATCAGGGTATCATGATCAGAGGACTGTGATGCTGACATGCGATCACTGCCTGATGTCTATCCACGATTATCAGGAGGAAAAGCCCGTCCCATCGCACTGCTAAGAACTGTTAGATCACAGTGCCCAGACCAGATGCACAAGCTATATGGTGGTTTGTGTATTTATTTGAGCGGATGCTGACTTTTAGAGCAGTTCACAGCTTTTGCTATGACATACAGACACCTCTTCCCCCCAGGAAGTGAAAGAGACATACAAATAACATCTTTTATTTTTTCTTTATTGTGTATACTTTGCATTTTAGGGCAATACCATTTTTACACAGGGTGACAGTGACATTTCCTCATTTTGGCACAACACGTCTTACTCCCCATGACCGTAAAACTGACAATATAAAATAATACAATCAAAATATTTTTAATAATTTAACTATAAAACGTCAAATAGTATACATTTTTATAAACTGTATGTATATATATAGTGCAAATATATCTTGTGCAAATAAAAAAACTATTAAATAGATGTTAATATTAGTAAAACCACACTGAGGTAAAACCTATTCAAACACATTCATTGAGTTTTTATAATTTAATTATTCTCTGTTTTTCCATTAATCACAGCCATGCTATGAGCAGCAGTATGCTTGGTGCTGTAATACCTTCCCCGAGGAGGAACACTGCAAAACAGCCTTTGTATATGATTCCTACACTTCTCTCTAAATGTATAATACAGCAGAGGGTTGAGACAGCAGTGAGAATATGCCAGGATACGGACGGCGACGAATGCCACGTACTGACTCCTCTGTGTGTCGCAGTCTCTTTTGTGGATTCCCGGCATGAAGAGAATCATCACGTTGTACGGAGCCCGGCAAACGAAGAACGTTAGCATGATGACAAATATGAGAGCCACTGTCCTGTGCTTCTTCTTGGTCCTGGAAGATATCACAGTCTTCAGAATCCCAGAGTAGCAGAAAACGATGACAGCCAGGGGCACGAGGAATAAAAGACAAATATGAAGGTAGTAATTAATATAGATCTCCTGGGAATCCTGGTCTTCACGTTCACAGTCATATTCACGAGAGATCCTGGAGACAACTATCTCCCTCAAAGAGGCGGCGATGCTGACCACCCAAATCACAGCGCAGACCACCCAGGAACATAGCAGCCGTTTCGGATGTAGGGCGAGCCGGATGTGCACTATTACTATATAGCGGTCAATGGTCATGGCCACCAGGAACATCAGGCTGCTGTAGATACTGATGAAGTACAGACCGCTCACCAGCTTGCACAGGACGTCCCCAAAGACCCAGCTGTAGAGGTGGTCCGTGATCCAGAACGGGAGCGAGACCGCAAACACCAGGTCCGACACTGCCAGGTTCAGGACAAACAGGTTGGTGACATTCTTCAGGTCCTCGAATTTGGCCATGGCACAGAGGACCAGCAGGTTCCCAGCAAGGCTGAGGCAGAAGATGACGACGTAGCAAGCCGCCGTGGCAGAGCTGGCAGAGCTTCGGTACTCGTACTCACAAAGATACACCAGTTCCGTCTCATCGTATTCTGAATAGTTGTATTCCTTGCCACTGTAATTGTAGTAAGACTGGTTGCCCTCCATCTCCTCAGGAGGCCCAAATGCCCACATCAGCGGCACCAGAGGTCATGCAAAGATCACAAAGGCGACAGAAACACGTCAAGGCTCCCTCGATTGCTAGACAAGACACTTCAAAACACATGTGCGACTCAGTAGATTTTTTTTATCTGCAGCCTAAGCAGACGGGGAGTTGCCTACGCATTAAGAAACAGAGAAGCACTCTTCCTCATTCACAAACTTTCTCACTGACTCGTCGGGCTAGCATCAGGGGGTTTTTGACCTTGTGTAAGTGTGAATGCGTGTGCATGTGTCCTGTATGCATCCACACATATACGTATTTGCAGTGTGCATGCGTGAGTTTTTGCTTTACGTAAATTCATATAGTCTGTCACTCCTTGCTGTGGCTGTGTTAGACTGAAAAGCACCAGAGCAGGCTTCTTCTTTGGTCATGTGACCCAAGATCAAACCATTTTTTTCCTGAGTGTTTTTCCTGACTGAAAAACCACCATCTTTAATTTTCCATCATTTCTTGAATAAAACATACATTATACATTACCAATAAATGTAATTATCACAAAATGGTCTGAATATAATATTAGATTTATAATACACTTAGCATGTATTTGAATGTTTCACTGCGGTTACGTAATACCCTCACCCACATGCAAACAATTAAAAGAAACTACTGGCTTTCCGATATTGTGATGAGCTGCCGGGCACGGAACGAGAAAGCACGGACGGAAGCCGAAACGCTAGGGAATACGATATTTATTGAGGATAACAGACAAACGGAGAGCAGCACTATTACACTTCAATGACCGGACTGGGGAAACAGACTTGAACGCGGACTAAATACACAGGATCACTAATACAGAACAACTAACAGCTGGGAGATGCAGGAATTCACACGAGGGAAAATGAGGGGGCGTGGCACACAGGAGGATCAAACGGGCAGGACATGACAGATATAAAACTCCAAAGTGATGCAGCAGCTAACCAGCTCCTCTGGCAGGATATAATATTTGTGTCACACTTCTGAAACATGCGTAAGTATTTGTACATTTGTGCGTGTGCATTAGCCTATCTCATCTTTAGCTACTGGTGGCCCAGTCTCGGAGGTGAAGACAGACTGTGGCAGCAGAGGCTCGAGGGCGAAGACGGGCTCTGGTGACCCAGTCTCAGGGCTGAAGACGTGCTCTGGCGGCCCAGGCTTGGGGGTGAGATCAGGCTCACATCAGTAAGTGGAATCCAACAGTGCAGAGTGATCTGCTTCAGACACCCAGGTTCTGGTGGCCCAGGCTCCGAGGCGAAGACAGGCTCTGGCTGTCCAGGTTCGGAGGTGAGGACGTGCTCTGGCGGCCCTGGCTTGGAGGTGAACACGTGCTCTGGCGGCCCAGGCTTGGGGGTGAGATCAGGCTCACATCAATAAGTGGAATCCAACAGTGCAGAGTGATCTGCTGCAGACACCCGGGTTCTGGCTTCCCAGGCTCGGAGGCGAACAAGGGCTCTGGCGGCCCAGGCTTGGAGGCGAACACGGGCTCTGGCGGCTCAGGCTTGGAGGTGAACACGGGCAATGTGCAAAATAGGAGACCGTTCCCGGCCAGGCTAATGGTGAATATCAGACAGTTGAAAACATCGGAAAACACTCCTCCAAAGTACACCGAATAGTCATCCTCCAAAAATATTAAAGTTCCATTTTAATAATTACAAAAATAATCATCCGTGGTACTTTTTCCATTTGGTGGTGTGGTATTCCATAGAATCTCCCCAGTGATGCTCATATTTCTGCAATATTGCAATAGTTATTAGTGATTTGTCATAACAGAGATATATACATAAATAATATTTCTTTCCACAAATTTAAATCAAAATGCAGTAAGGTCTCCTCCATTAAACCAATGCCACCTACATATGTAATAATAAAGTTTATATGTCATTATGCATTTTTTTATTTTTGTACTGTAGATAAAGTTCAAGAAAGAAGCTTGACCTTCTCATCCTAAAAACCGCATTTAAAATCAAATATGGTTAGCGATGAAGATACCTATTCAAAAAACACAATAGAATCTACAAAACATCTTACCTTAAGTAAAGTAATAAGAGATTGTTATAAAAAAACAGCCGTTTGCTAGGAAAAGATCAGGGTATACTGATTAGAGGACTGTGATTCTGAGATGCAATCACTGTCTGATGTCTGTCTGCAAGAGCAGGAGGAAAAGCCCGGCCCATCGCACTGCTAAAAACTGTTAGATCACAGTGGTCAGACCTTATCCCCGCACAGGAAGTGAAAGAGACTTGCAATATGCATTTATGGCCAATGAATTTTCACATAGCGTGTCCACGACATTTCCCTATTTTTGGTACAAATCGTCATATTCTACATGAGTGTAAAACTGACAATATAAAATAATACATGCAAAATATTTTTAGCAATTTAACCATTACTATAAGCCATGCACATTTTTATAAAATGTGTGCATATATACATATATCTTGTGCAAATAAAAGCTAACTTGACTGTTGCCAAGCAACACAACCATTCCAACACAACACAGCTCACTCGCACCCAACTTCTTTGCATCATTTAAATTTGACTCTTAGATCCTTAAAAAGATTCTTATATACACCTGCATGATACATCTGATGTGATACCCCGAGTGCGGTTATACTCTGATAACAGCACTCATAGAACGCTTCTTGTCCAATCAAATTTCTTGGAGCTAACTGTTAAATTTTTTCATTAATCACAACTGCTTTGTCAATGACATTCAAGCTGTGAGCAGCACTATACTTGACTCTGTTATACCTTCCCTGAAGAGGAACATTCAAAAGAGTCTGTGTATATGACCTGTATGTCACAAAAGGACAGGACAAAGGAAGAGGGAACAACTGTGGTAAATGAATGACAGATGGACACTAACACAGGACCAGATACAGGACACTACTAGGGGCACAGGACAGAATGGGGTAAGACGGGGGACAGCAGGGGGACCACGAGCATGACATACACCAGGACAGGACAGAGGGGTGGAGGAATCATAAGGAGAGAAACACCAAAAGAGCCACTGGGTACACACGTGAGGGTGAAATAAAGGCAGGAATGTGCAATCGGACAGGGACCAGAGATGAATACCAGAAATCAGTGGGGAACTGGGAAGACTCAGAGAGTGACACAGGGGCAGAGAAAACAGGCCACACCAAGACAGAATGGACATGCAGAGGGGCCACGGAGACAGGAGTAGAAACTGGAGAGGGAACCAATGGAGATACAGACCAGGAAACAATAGCGACTGGGCACTGGGGTTGGAAATTAGACATGGTACATGGAAACAGGGGAAGACCGGGGAGTCTTCCTGACCTTGGAGAACCAGGCGCCGACCCATGGACGTGGATCCTCCTGGGCTTTGGAAGACCAATGGGACCGGGTGGCTAAGAGGTGTCCGCAGGGCTGGTTGGCACTGATGGGACAGTAGGGCCGAGATTGAAAGGCACAGAGAACCCGACGGAGTCAGAGGGTGCCGAGGGGCTGGTGGAACTGGATGGCGAGAAGTAAACCACGGGACAGGATGGTGACGAGTGGAATACAGGAACGGAGCAGGAGGATGATGAGGGACCTGCAGGCTGGAGCAGAGACAGGAACAGGAATAGGGATAGGAACAGGAGGGTGTTGAGATAACCATCCACCGTACTGCGATAGTGGAGGTATCCATGTGGACAGCTCTGGGTGAACCTGGGTTAGGGTGGTAGACCCTGCCGTCCCAACGTGTCCGACTAAGACCTCCAAAGTGGCATCCTCCAATTCCATCCCCTCTGGGCTGGTGGTGGCCAGAGAGTCGAGTGTCGCCTTGGTGGCAGCCAGGGAGTTAGGTCTCTAGACATCCGGGGACTTGAGTGTCAGTCCAGAGGCGACCGGGGAGTCGGGCCTCGGCCCGGAGGCAACCACCAAGGGACCAGAAGGTCGCCTGGGCGATGACAGGAGTCGAGGCAGGCAATAGCAAGGAACCAAGAGATGAGCCAGGAGCGTGCAGTACAGCCGAGGCAGACGGGACGGGATGGCTGCAGTGCCGATTGCTGTAAGACTACAAGGGAAGCTCCGCCTCCTCAAATATGTCAGAAAATAAATGTTCAGATGTTCATTGCTCTTAGTAAAAGTTTGCTAAAACGCGTTCAACTTCACGGCGAGCTTGTTCAGAATCAGTTATTTATCGTAGACTGTCTGATGTGATTTCCATGGCAGCACAGTGCATTAAAACCTAATGAAGCGCAGCTGCAATGGACTTCTATGGCACGGCACAGAATAGCTTTTTTCCCCACTGCAGAGAAACTAGACGTTTATTGGATGAATGCAGCAAAATAAATAAAAAAAAGCTTCACTGGGAGTGAATGGAGCAGTGGACGGGCCAGGAGGCTGGGCAGAAGCATGATGATTTTTGATAGCAATTTTAAATATACACCGGAATTGAAGCGATTTCGAACCCATGTTGCACATAGTGTGTTATTTGCTGGTAATATAAACATATATATAAACCATTCTTTAAATAAAAAAAATAATTATAGCATTCTTGAGTTTGCTCCTTGTTTCAGCTTTGTAAAGTTCATTCATTCATATAATATAATATTCATATAATTGTCTGATGTAGGCCTACAATGAGCTTCCCCTGTTTGAAAGACTAGCAGCCGCCACTGGATGGCTGGTGATGAGGCTAAAAGCGACATGTCGGGCGGATAAGCTCCGGACCCCTGCAGCCCCGCATAAGACAAGTGGGTATAGAAAATAGATGTATGGATGGATGGATGGTTAATCGAGGCCTCATATTATTAGAGGCCTTTGGGCTTCAGTGCCAATAAGCATTAATATGCATCTACGCATTACATATGTTATGTTAAACACAAACTCCGCTGTCATGGCTTCCTACCAGGGCATGTAGAATGTGATGTTCAGTACTGATAACTATTCTTTATTATCCTAAATATGCCTGGTTCTGTCTGTCTATCTATCTATAATTGACATTAAATAAATGTGCCTCTGCATATTCCGTTTTTATTTTTACTTGTTCGTGTTGTGCAGTACTCTTTAGCGTTACTCAGTCATGACTTATCATGCCTGTCTTACCTGTGCCTCATGTCCCGCTGGTCCTGTGGTGCTCCTCCTTTTTGTCCGGTAACTACAACTTAATAATAATAAAAATGTGATACAAATAGAGTCAGTACAGTTTCCTGCATTTCTGCAAGGTGTCACAGTCTTTTCATAGATAATATCTGTGTTCATCTAGTGAATGGCAGTGCTTACATGCCACATTGCCAGTTTCCTCAAATCCTGTGCATGCCTCATCACTCTTATACTCCGGAACAGGAAATAGGTAAGGGTGACAAGCCATGCATTATACGTCAGTGTACTACAGTATAAGAATGGGAAGCAGCTGCCATCGTGCAAGATGTTTAAAATCTGGTCTTACTCGAGATTTCTAAGTTATCTAAGAGATCAGATAAAGTAAGATCATTGTCGACCGCAGGTGTGTCAGCATTGCAGTTCCTCATGGCAGTGTAAGCATTGGTATTATCCGAGCAGGTTACAATCACCCTATACCACGATTGCCACACATTTGCTTTACACGTTTGAGTCTCAAGGCGTTATTTTCACGTTTACTGAAAATGCATTTATGAAGCACTATTTCTATATAATATGGTACAGGATTTCTTTTCAACGTTTGGTGAATTTTATCTCCAAGATTTCAAAATATCGGAATAGCTTGTCAAAATGCCATCGTAATACCATATACAGCGGTGTAATAACTATATGGTATTAAAAATAGTTTGTGACTAATGCGATAAGGCAGTCGTTACCTGGAAACTGCCTGGTACGCAAAGGGCAGTAGTCATGTACAAATGTATGACCAGATATGCAATGCAGTAACAGTGGTATAAGTGGGTAATGCACTCCAAGAAGCTCATTTTATGTTTTTAAATGGACAATTTACGGAGGCAAAGAAACGTAAAATATATACTGAGCATAAAAAAAATTATAAATAATAAATTAAATATTTTGAGGAGTATATCAAGCTAAAAATTATAGAAATTTTTGTGATAGTTTATGTCAACAAAGGCAATGAGAAGTGGTAATACAGGCATCACTACTGCAGGGTTGCCAACTTTGGTCAGCTGACTGGAGTGAGATTTACAATTTTAGACAAGTCTGCTCATGCATTTACATATATGTAACAGTTTTATTAACCTGTAAACAGTCTGGCCCCAAAGCTTTTGATGTAGCTACTTTTAGGTTTATAATGGAATAATACAGATTTGCCGTAAGATTTCTTGCGTGACTATAAGAGTCAAAAAGTGTGCGTGTCACGCCAGGTACGTGACAGCTGGCAGCCCTGCTATTGTCTTCAGTATTTAGTATGACCTCAATGCATAGCTATGCAAGCAGTGTCTCTTGGTCTCGTGCTCTGAGCTATCTTATCTCACTTTTCCTGTATTGTCAGTACTAGCATCTGTCTGTTAGAGACATGGTATCCTGGGGGATGTGTTGGCCTAGAACATCCCATAGGTGTTCAATAGGATTCAGCTAAGATGAGTATGGTACCCAAGGCATTGAATGGATGGTACTTCCTGTATAGTTATAATTATTTTATTGTTATGTTATATTATTGTGTTGTGTATTGTTTCATTGGGTTAACTGGGACCGTTTGTACGTAATTTCGTTCCACTGCGTGCAAATGTGATGCGAATGACAATAAACCTTCCTTAAATCCTTGATCCTTGAATCCTTGTCGCTGCTACGTTTATGTAAGCTGCATGTGGGTGAGCATAATCTTGTTGTACATTCCCTTACGAAAATGAACCATGGTTTTACTATGGTTTTTTTGGTAACCATGAGTTTATGACTATGGTTTTATCATGGTTTCACTGATGTTACCATGCAGTGCTATAAGTAAACCATAGTAGTACCACAGTTACCATGAAGTGCTATAAGTAAACCATAGTAACTATGGGTAGGAGCTTAGTAATCATAATTACCATGGGGTACCATAGTAAAACCATGGTTAGTGTAAAAACCCATACCCAAAACCCAAAAAACCATAGGAAACCACAGTGAATTTCCGTAAGGGGTGTACAACACAACATTTTACAAGCACATTGATGTCCTGGGGCTGTTGTAGGGGACAGGATGCCCCTATAAGTGATTTGTGCATGTTTCTTTGTTTTTAAACTTTACATAAAGAATTAAATATTATAATCACGCATTGATTTACTAGTCTGAATGGTCTGGCCGACACTACGTGTGCGGTTATAGAGAATTAATCAACACCCTTCAGATGCGAGAATTTGACAGTGCCGGGGCGTAATGTCTGAGTGGGTGGGTGGGGACAGATCTGTGTGTGTTTGCTCATTGACAAGACTTTCTACTTGGCTTGTATTGATGTCTGCACCTTATTTGTATGATATATCCTGCTGCGAAACCTTAGTGCGAGAACCTCAATAATTTGGTCTGAGCGGTTTTTTACTTTTTGGCAGAAGCAAAGCATGTAGAAAATGTGCATCCTCCTTCCTATGTTAAGGGCACCAGAGTGCACGTTCATGTTGCCTAGCACTTTTTCCTGCAGTCTGGGGTGTGACGGCTGAGCTTCGCTTTAAAGAGAGTTGCGGAATTTGAGTGGCCTGTGATATCAGTGGCCCTGATAGCAGCAGGGAAATGATGCAAATACGAAGAGCAGCTTGCGGAATTGTGAATGGATAAAAGGTTCAGATTTTACATCACATTTCATTTATTTTTTACACTAATTTTTTGATACTGGGTACAGATTGAAGCTTTCTAATAGTACAGTGGTCTGCCATACATACATAGTAACAAAACACAGAATTACATCAATCTCGACATGATTTAATAGACGATTCACTTGTTACTGTACACAATCTCTATGCAATTTTTATATGATAATTTTTCCACAAAACAAAATCTCTAACAGATTTTCAATGCACTGGAAGTGGAAAAAAATCGATTTACAGTAAAATAAAATTTGGCACACGTCATTTTCATATTTATATTTGCATGTTCACTGAGCCATAACACTGAGTTTGAAATTAGAAGCACTTTGAATATTAAACGTTTTGAACCTGCCAACACAGACACACAAACTTTACACATGGCAGGAAACCAATTTCCAATCAGACATAGCAATGCATTATCAGTTGTATACAAACTCATCCAAAGGAGTCTATTTTATTTGGCCTTAATTGAACATATAATGTTTTAAGCAAAATGATCCATTTTAGGCAAATGCTGATGCATGAAAAGACATAACTCTTAATCTGTTCCCTGTTGTATGTACAAAAGTATGCAAAGCTACAGAACATACTCGATTTTATAAGCTGACATTTTTAATAACAAAACAAAACACATGCAAAGTTTCTTTACAGAAGTGCCTACATAGAGCTCTGGATGACCTTCTCACCTTTCAGTCAGCCGTGTCAAAGCAGGTAACCACATATCTCAGATGAATAGATTAATAGGCAGGATGTCGCGTGAAACGAAGAGACAGTCACCGTGCTTTGCAGTAACCCATGTTAAAACCCATCTGCAGTGGTCGTCTATCAGAAACTATTGTTTTGATGGTGCATTCTATTACTTTAAATTGCATTTAACGTTTTCTTGCCTTATCCTGGGTAAGGTTACAGGAGGGGGCACAAAGGAGTGGTACAGCGTGATGGGATGTGACTATAACCCGTTACAGGAGACATACACGCACGGGCCAGGGAGGATTTACAGCTGGAGGGCTTGGGTTAGTATGGAAGGAAACCCGCAAACTCCACTCACACATGCGGGTAATTGTAAAATTTGGTTTATAATACATATAGGTGTTGCAGATGAAATGTAAAATGGAACTTTATTAGCCCATGAGCAAAAGAAATCTCCATTTATGTTAGCAAATTTGCTACTTGTACACTTCTCCACTCTGGTTTTTTGCTTGTGGACTAATAAATGTACTCTAGAGCAGTGCTTCCCAAACCAGTCCTCAGGCCAGCCTGGACCGATCCACATTTTTGTTTTAGCCCAGTTCCCAGCACACCTGTAAGGTATTCAGAGCTCCTGATGGCTTGGATCAGGCATTCCTGGAACTGGGATGAAACAAAAGTGTGGATTTGTCCAGTGCGCCCCGAGGACTGGTTTGGGAAGCACTGCTCTAGAACGTTGACAATTCCTCACCGTTGGAAAGTATAGCCCTGCTGGTGCGATGCTGGATGTCTACTACAGTAGTTTGGCAGAACCAAAGTTTTTTCAGCAGCTTCTTCAGGTGGCTCCTGAACTTCACTCCCACAAAGACGTAAAAGACGGGATTTAAGCAGCAGTGGGAGAAGGCGATGACCCGGCAAACATATAACGCAGAGTCAATGGGTCTGCTAATATGGCACTCATTGAAGGGCCAAATGCCCTCAATATACGTGAGCGACTGTAAAAAGATTAGCACATTGTATGGAGCCCACCCCAGGAAAAACACAACTACAATAGTAAAAATGAGTTTCACTGTTCTGTACTTAGTATGCGATCTTGACCGAAGTAATGTCCCGAGTATTTTAGCGTAACAGAAGGTAATCACGCAAAATGATAACAGGAAGAGAAAATTTTGTTGGTATATTGCACCAATTTTCCACTTTTTATCAGTATACTCACAATACAAAACTTTATCAACTGATTGTACGTCGCACATCACAAGAGCTGGTATTGCAGCTAAGAAACTCACGACCCAGATGATGGATGAAGTGACAGATCCGTAACAAAGCCGCGTTGATCCCAGGTCTGACAGCGGATGGACTACGGCCAGGTAACGATGGATGGTCATTATGGTCAGGAATGTGATGCTGCTATAGAACCCAGCATAGAAGAGAAAATGTACAGCCTTGCAGGCTACGATTCCAAATATCCAGCCATAGATGTTGTAGATAGCCCAGAATGGCAGTCCGAGAGTGAAGAGTAAGTCAGACAGAGCCAGGTTTAGAATGTAGATGTTGGTGAGCGATCTGAGGTTTTCATACTTCATCAGAATGGCCAAGACAAGACTGTTGCCAAAAAGGCTCAGTATGATGACAACCCACAAAACAGCTGGGGTTACGGCTGCTCCAAACTCGATAATGTCCGTCTTGTTGCAGACCTCATCTCCATAATCCTCCGAATAATTATAGGCAGCTTCACTCGATACTGTAGACATCCCTGTAAGCTGATTAACAAACACTGACAATTACCATCACTGAACCCTCATATATTGGACAAATGTAAGCTTTTCGATAATCTTGCTTATATAATTATAAAATATGCTCATAAACAGAAAAAAGGTAAATGTAAACGGTCATAACTGATTAATTCTCAGAGAAGCATTAGAATAATTAGAAATAAAACGGTTTCTTCCTACCTTTCCCTCAGATTAATGGGACAGAATTGTTTTTGCTTGTCGATCGTGCGTGTATTATGGTACAGTAATATCCTAGAGGAAATATGTAATGAATAGTTCAGATTTACTTCCTGTAAACTCTTAAGGTGAACAAGGTAGAGGAACCAGGTATTGAAAAAGGAACATGCCCTTAGTCCACCAAATAACATTACATTAAATTGCATATTATATTCGAAACTGTAGACTTGTGAGAAGTGGGCAAAGTGGAACACAGTACATTGTTGGTTAAGTCCTTCACAGGCAGTGATAGGTTGAAAAGAGAGTCTCCATTGTGTCACGGTTATCCTCACACAAGTTTTACATCCTTGTATATGGAGGGAGTGATCCATCTTTCCAACAAATTATGTCAGGAGACCTTGCATTCAGCCAAATGAAAATTCAGTTGAATTACATTTATTTTTATATAGCGCCTTTACCAACAGTCGCCCCAAGTCACTTTACATGGGTGTTTTGTGATACAATACAACATTAATTTGACAGAATAATACAAAAACAGGGAAAAGGGAAAATGTAGACAGCAGAGAATTGGTATACACTGAAATTATAAAATTAACGTTATGGTCTCCACAAAGGGGACTATGACCTTTAGTATTCTCAAGCCATAGAGTCCAAGTCAAGTCCAAGTTCCATCAGTTTTGCCAAGTCGAGTCACAAGTCATCAAATTTGTGACTTGAGTCCGAGTTGAGATGAGAGTCAGTGACTCGAGTTCCCACCTCTGATATGCATCCATAGGAGCAGGCAAGTAGATGAGTATTTGTTGCATGTATACATGCCAGCTAGGTCTCACTTAATGAGGCTGCAGTCCTTTTGGCTGACTGCATATCTCAGGCTGAAATGCAACACAGAAACCACTAATTATGTAGTTTTGTTTGGAGCTGAAACTGTCAAGACAAGCTTAGATAGTTTTAAAGAAAGATGCGCCTATAAATATTCACAATATTTTATTAGCCTTATTTTATGTAAGAGATCACAATTTTCCTACACCTCAGTCACAGTATTTTAAAATATATTAGGAGTATACGTATTTTATGTCTATACAGCACTTACAAAATAAAACAGGTAGTCGTTATTCTTCATAAATTGGTCTGACTTATACCACGAAAACAAACACAACATTATTATGAGCGAAAGCAGAAGTGAGACATGAATCTAAGTTTCAATTTACAAAAATTCCACAGAAAAGGTTTATATTGTACTTATATGGAAAACTCAGTTATCTAATTAAGTTATCCAATTACGTCTCAGTTTTTTTTTCAATTAATTTCTTTGAAGTATTAACGTTAAAAAGAAAAACTAATCAACCCAATCGGTATTCACTGTAAATGTCTTTTAATCTAAATCACATGCATGAATGTTACGCCCCTTGATAGCCGCTTATCAATTCACACCACTTTTCATAGCATGAGTTGCTTTCAGGCTTAGCTAATTATCGCTCTTGGCTGACAAACACCGCTACTACAAAACGCCCTCATTCCTCCTGCCTCCAGTTCGGCGCCAGCAAACGATTAAAACTTCGCAGTAAACTTCAGATGTTAAAATTCACTTAGGCCGACACCATTACCTATAATTACACACCAAAGCTTAAACTATGAAAACAAGCGCGTTGTACCGCTGGGAACTCCAGAAAAACGTGTGAAAAGTGTTTAAAAAACACCGAACATAAATTAGCAGTGAGAAAAATTATTTTAAATAGCAGCACAATCACACATAACTCTCTTTATGTTACATGACGGAGTTGATTAAGCAGTTCTTTAATAAAGCTCACTACTTAGGGGTATGGATATCTATGCACCATGTTGATAAGCAGTGCAATAACACCACCCATGCATGCTATAGGTGCAGCTTCCCCATATTGTGAGATTATGTATTGGCATTAGGGGTGGGCAGATCGATCCAAATATCGATAGTATCGATACCAACGTTAGTATTGGTATCGGATCGATACTAGCGTTATGGGATCAATACTGTTCCAATTTCTCTCCTCTACACTCCCAAAGGTAGGCACATCTGTGCTCCATCTGCATCGTGCAGCTCACTTTGCTCCTTCTGCTCCCCCGCGCGCTGCTGTGGTTTGCTGTCGTGGTGTCACGTGACTCAGCGGCGTGAGCGCGAGCGGACAGGCTGAGTGAGAGTCGCGCGGCAACATGGCACAGAAACAGAGGAGCCAAAGGCTGAGAGTTAGAGCCGAGAGAAGTTTGTGCTTTTTTGTTTAGTTATTTGCACTTTATTTACTTTGATTTTCACAATTTACTGTGTGCACTTTGTTTATAAAAGCAGATAAGTGTAATCAAAGGGAAATTTTTGTTCTTGTTGTTTCTAAATAAGTAACTTGAAAATAGCAATTTAAGTCTGAAAATATTTGTTTTCCAATAATTTATAATAATTTTAATTCACGTTTTTAATATTAGTTCATTACAATAATAAAAAAAGTTTTTCATTTTACTAAAAACTTCTTTCCTCAGTTTTAACATACACAAAATATGTGGAGTGCAGTAATCACAAAATCATTTGGTGGTTATGAAAATTAAATCAGATTCAGCTTACTGATGATGCATAGCTGTCCCCTACACAGTACATAAGCTGCTTCTCTAAGTAAAAACTATTGGTATCGGTATTGATATCGGTGATATTGGCCCTGTTTTTACTTGGTATCGGATCGATACAAAATTCAGCAGCATCGCACACCACCAATTGCCACCCCACGCCTACAGTCGGTCCCTTTAACAGGCGGGCGTCCCGGACCTGCTTCACTAATCCCCTGCAGCACCCTGCAACCTAACCCGCCGCCGTCACCTCGCCCGCGCCTCCCATTCGCCCACGCAGCTGTCAATCACGCCGCCTCGCCCGCCTCTCGGACCCGGTGTCGTCTCCGCGTACCGAGTCGTTCAGCCCAAGCGGAGCGTCTGCCCTCCAAAGTATGTCGGACGTCTTGTTATCCTTTCTCCTCGTAGTCTTTTTTTTCTTTTCTTTTTTTGTTGCTTAAACCGGGAGTGCGCGTGGATGGAGTGCGCGCAGAGCCGCTTTGCTTTCACTTTGCCGGGCTTGTTTAGGGCAGGCTAATCGGCTAGCACGCTACCCCCCCTCCGCAGCTCGGACCCGGCACCCCCGCAGAATTACCCCGACTTTAGCGCTTTAAACCTTCATGATCATGTTCCTATTAATGCGTCCGCAGATTGGACACACTGCCCCTAATGTTTCCGCACAAAGGCGCCGTCCTACTTTAAAATGCAGCAACTTTTTCGCCGTGACAGTTGTCATACTTCTTTGCATCTTATTGTGCTTTATTTAGGGGGTATCCTATTTCTTTATAAGTTGTGTCTGTACTTTAATAAACTTAAAAAGCACGGATGTGACTCGCAGCGGTGGGTAAACCAGCGACGTCCTATTTAGCGCAAAGTAATTGTGAATGCGGTACTCCCTGACATGCGTCATTAATGCGTAAGTTCCTAAGAGTTTGCGCAAAATCATGTGGGTTAGATGTTTCCGGTATCAGACCGGCACCTGCAGTCTTCTGGAAGTAGGACAGGCGTCTGACTGTCCTGATTATGGGCTAAGTGAGGCATTATGTTTTATGCATGCGCGGGGCAATCAATAGCTGTTACTGTAGCGCTGCACTGTGAGGTTTGCTGTTCAGCCAGATCATATCCTTTGACAGGTGCGTGCTGGTGGAACCAGCGTCTAAAACGGTGTGATGTAGCCTCAGTGTTTTTTTAAGAGAGAATAGCAAATACAACAAGTGCAGGAGTGATGATCACATTAAAATCTGTTCCCAGCGTGGCCTGCTGCTGAGGCCTCCTAGTTGGGTGTCCTGTTTCACGTTTGGAGGGGGTCATACGGGGGCTGACCTTTAAGTGTTGACAGCACGGGCTATCAGCTTATGGGCTCCTTCACTAACAGCATGCTGTGCTTGGCCAGAAAATCTGCAGAGATGCCTTTAATGTTGTAATATTTAAATAAATATAGTGGTACCTTGGATTAAAACGGAATGGAAATGCTATGGGGCAAAATTGAATACCAAAATTAATTAAATGTTCATAAAAAAGTAAGAGAGTGGGGCAGATGCAGATGTTTGCACTGGTTTCTGACTCTTCTGCCATTGAGCTAGACCGTGCTATATCACACTGGTAGCTCCTGCCAAGTTCTGGCAGCATAGGCTGCTCTCCTCCATGGCATATTGCTCTGCAGTCCTCCACGGACTTCTGATGTTGCAGAAAAGTCCTGTTTTTTCCTTTCTGTGGTGTTTGGAGTTCGTCTCCCTAGTGCTTATGGTCAACATTTCCTCTTTAGTCTTCTTGGTACCTTCCTCCCTTTAAGGTTACACAGACGGCATCCTGATTGCACAAGCTGGGGTCGCATTTCTCATATTGGTACAGATGATCAGACTAACTTTGAGCAAGCAAGTCCACTTCTTTCTTTCTTTGTTAGCATGCCCAGGGGGGTCGGGCAGCCAGTTGACCTTGGACACCCAGAGGTTTTTTTTCTCCCAACTTGAGTTTTTGGTTCCTCTCCTCCGTTGTCAGTTGCATTTCTTTCTTTTTCATTTCTTTGTATTTAATTTTCTCTGTTCTAATCTGTTTTGTATATGGTAATGTATCCCAACATACCCATGTAAAGCCCCCTGGGACAACTCTGTTGTGCAGGGTGCTACGTAAAAATAAATTGAATTGAATCAGTCAGCAAGCATGCTGTATCCTGTGGATGCGTGTCTGTGTGTGTTTAACCCCAAATGTGTATGTTCCCCTGATTCAGCAGACTGAAGCCTGCCCCACCCCCAGGCAGGGACATGGCCACTGTGACGGTCGGGGAGAGCCAGCTCCAAAGGATTATCAGAGATCTACAGGGTAAACCGAGTGTCTGTGTGTAAGAGGCGAACCAAAACTACTTTCTGCAGAGGCAGACCATGTGCTCTCTCTCTCTGTGCTGTAAAGGGGGTGTTTGTGTGTGCACATTTGTCGGGGTCTAAGCAGAGGTGGTTTCCTGTTTGATAAAGCATGGTTTACCCATAGCTGCCCTGCAGAGCATGCACACGTCACCGTGTGACTGCAGAATGCAATTTTTTTAGGTGGTTGCACTGTAGTTTGGTGAACCTTTTGAATGTTTTTTTGAAATCCCTATGAGCAAACTAACCATGGAAATTGTGAACCTTGTGGTGGAGTAGAGGTGCCTTGGTGGTCAGGGTCTGACGACTCATCCTCATCCCGACGTCCATGCTCACTGACGGTCTCTCTCCTGCTGCTGCCCAAGATGCTGTAATCGAGCTAAAGCGGGAACACACAGAGCTTGGAGAACCCATCACTGATGACAGCGTGAGCCTCCACAAGTTCTCCTATAAGTTGGAGTATTTGCTGCAGGTGGGACCCGCTGCTCCCCTTAAATGTCACACAAAAATGTCTGTAACTGCACCAGTCAGAGGCTGCATAGCACCACTCTAGCAGCACAATGGATGAGACCTCTGAAATTAATCTACTTGTCTGTTGCTTTCCGAGAAACTGGCTGAAAATAAACAGATTATGATTTTGAATAAGGGTACGGCCTTATCATGCTAATTCACAATGTAGCGCTAATTGTTCAGTCTTCACATAGAATAAAATGGGCCACAATTCAATAAAGCAAGTCTCTTCATTTCTCGTCATGTATCAAAAAAAAAAAAACTTAAGTGCTGAGTATGAACCCCCATCTTGGTCATTTGAGGTTTTGAGGTTGAGATGTGTTGTGTGCTGTGTTCAGTTTGACCAGAAAGAGAAGAAAACTTTGCTGGGCACAAGGAAAGATTACTGGGATTATTTCAGTGACTGCCTTGGCAAGATTAAAGGAGCCAACGATGGGATCCGCTACGTCAAGTCCATCCCTGAGGTAAGCGGATCCACAGCATCTGTTTCCTGGCTGCACATATCTGTCCGTCTGATACGAGGAGGCACCCTGGGCTGCGGGGTCCAGGCTCTTTGTATTGCTGAGGTTTTGTTCATTCCTGGCTGGAGCTCTTGAGGAGGTGAGTTCTGCGGGCTGCATGTACTGGAGTTTAGCTCAGCTTTCGTTACCTGTTGGGTCAGGTAAATGGACCCGAGTTTTGTGGCCAAATGTGATGTCCTGTAGGGTGCCTACCAGAAACGACTGGTCTTAGAGTCACAATTTTAAGCTGTCAGAACAATGTTATAGTTAATTCAGGGTACACAAGTATAGGTTGGCTTTTTATTTGGGCTGAAAAGAACAAACATTTCCTAGTTTGTTCAGTTGTTTCACTCTGTGAAGGTTAAATGGATGCCTGTGCCCTGTATCTTTTTCAAGTTTACATTTCTCTGAAGGCCACGGAGCATTTCTAACTTAAAATGGGGGCCGTGAGGCTAATAGAAAAGTAGAATCCTATATATTTATATAGGTCTGTATATACACTATATAATCATATAAACATCTGTATTTGCCTGTGCATATAAGCACATGTTCCAATGCTGCACATATGCAAGTAAAACCATTCAAGCTTTTTTTTTGACAGGGTCCCCCTAGGGTTGATATGTGTCCTGATCCCCCCCCCCCCCCCATACACAGACACACAAAGGTATTACAGTTATGCATTGTCATATTTTCTAATTCTAATTATTTTAGTTGTTGCAAAACATTTTCTTTTAAGACTAGTAGCAGCTAGAAATTTGTCCACGGTTCTTGCAAATTTGTAAGCAGTAACTGAGCATGTCTCCCTCAGTAAACTTCCATCACATTAATAGTCAACAGTCCAACATATTTATTATGCGGTGCCTGTCTGCTGTACACACAGTGTACACAGGCATATAAAGTGTTACAGTGTTACATCTATTTGTAATATTCCCGAAGCTTGCAGTTTCAAAATAGGTCTGCCCAAAGCCCCCCCCCCCAGTTCTGTTTTTTGTTGTTCTTCCCCTACGCTCACACCCCCACCCTGCAATTCCTTTGCACCCCACCAGAGGTGCCCGATTGTTTGGTTCCTGAGTAAGTTTGTCTGGCCTAAAGTGCGTGCTGTAATACATGAGGAACTGGAGGTTTCAAGTAACAAATGTACGTACAGAAGAAAGAGATACAAAAACCGCTGGTCGTTTTCTCGCGCCCATGTGCGTCATTTACAGTAAACCTGTGAGGCACATGCAGACATGATTTCCATCAAACATCAATGACCATACACTTCCTTCTCCTGTGTTGCCCCCCCCCCCCCAGATTGCCACTGTTTACTTGGCACTGTTTACGGTTTCCCACTTTGACGTTATTTCTTATGTACTAATTATAAGTTGCTAAGTATTTTGTTTCGCCGTTGTTAAAGCTGTTTGAGTCAGTTGCAGCTCGCTATTTTGGCATGTCTCTCATTCCTGGGACCTCGCCTTGCCGACAGGAACCCTTTGTTGTCTTGCAGATCTATTTTTTTTGTTGCCTGGATCCCTATCAGCAGATGTTCCTTAATGAGTCACAGTAGTTATAGCGGTTATTGACCGGGGGGGTGGGGGGATTTCAGTAAGCTGTCCCCCCCCATCACTATTCGTGTCAGCATTGCAGCCGTAATCCCCAACGCTCTTGTCTTCTCCCTTGCATCTGGAGTTTTCAGTCCTTCAGAAAACCAGACCTGCCTTGCATTTTGTTGAAGCCACACTTGTGTGATGGCCTTAGAGGTTAGAGGAACACAAGCTGCATGAAAATATGAAAAATAGAGCTAGTATTTTAAAATTATATTGTTAAGGGCTTATAGAGTTAAGCTAATCAGTCAATTAGTTGTTCACTCAGTTAATTATCTGGGTTTCATGTATTAATGTATATGCCTTGTACTCGATTCATCCAAAGGTACTTTTTACTTTAAGTGGAGTTTCTCTTACTCACATGCAAATTCACATCAAATCAGCCCTGCCTAATGAAGAATGCACATGTCACGCTTGAATGAAGACATCGCATGAAGGTGGTGTAGTTAAGATGATGTTGGCATTCCTTATGATCTTCACGCAAACTTCTGGCTTCGTCTGTAAATTTGCCTAAATTAAAGCAGTTGGAAGTTTCAGTTACTAATGTCTTAAGTGGAGAATGCAGGTTGACTGTTCTCACAGCTTGTTGTAGAGCCTTTCCATAGGAGCCTAGAAGCTCCATCCCCCTGGTCCCCTTCCCACTTTGGAGCCGAGAGAACCTGCAGCCTCTTGCCGTTTCAGCTGAAGACTTCCCTGGGGAAAGGCAGAGCCTTCATCCGCTACTCCCTGTTCCACCAACGACTGGCTGACACCCTGCAGCAATGCCTGATGAACCAGCGGGTCACTAGGTAGCTATTACAGATCGCTGTCCTGTGGCTTCTTAGGTGCTCTCCTTCTGCTTTCATGGGCGTGGAAAGCACTACATAGCTGGTGATGGACAGGCCGTAAATATATGATTAAAATTTAGCAAGATGGAAACTGCTGCATTTATCGTAGAATCGGTTTGATGTGGAAGAAGCTGCAGACCAGAGCACACCAGTTCTAACAGTACATATAACAGAGTATAGAGGAACCTTCCATTATGTAGCCTGGTCGTTAGCGTAACATTTAGAAGATGAATCCTGCATTCATCATTTGAACCCTGGCCTCAGGCACCCTCAGATGGTCCATGTTTTTGCTCCCTCCCTGGAAATGTGGACTGTTTGTGTGTCCCTGATGACCGGATTGGGAAATACTGGTTTAGATAAACCAACCCAACTTACAGAAGTTTAGTGTGTCAGTATTTCATGTTCCGCATGAAATATTTGACTATGTCAGAGCCGTGTTAGAGAGGAGCTGTCAAATTGTGCAGATTAATTTGTACTTATAGTGTGACCACATTTCCGTATAAGGGGTATTAATGACATTTTTGGGCAGAAACTTATCCAGTATCTTCTTCCTTTATTCAGTCTTACTTCTCTAGTAACTGCTGATCGGCTGTATCATTTCCTTGTTCCTGTCAGCATGGTGATCTCATGGGCTTCAAAACATGCTTCTGTCCACGCAGGAGCTCCTTATGCCCTTAAGGAGTAATGCAAACATAAGGTTAAAAGCCCTGCTGATTAATGTGTCTTGTGGCAGCTTTCTCCACATGGTCTTGACGCCTGTCATCCTCTCTCCACGCAGCGACTGGTACTATGCCCGCAGCCCGTTCCTGAAGTCCCACCTTGCAGCGGATATCATCAATCATCTGTACGAGCTAAATGAGGTCCAGTTTGATGTGGCTTCCAGGGGTTTCGACCTGGACTCGTCCTGGCCCACTTTTGCCAGGTACTATGGTGGGGGGGGGGGACACTTTCACAATGAGGAGTCGTTGTAAATAGCTTAAGTGTTACCGGGTTTTAGGAAGGTTGGAAGTGGCGGCACAAGATGGGACAGGCAGGGAGGGTAAGGGCAGACTTGAAAGAGGAAGTTGACACGTGGTTTTCCAGCATCTAAGTTGACAGCAAGGAAACTCCCCACTTCTCCTGGAGACGCAGCTGTAGCTTTGCATTTCCTAAGCGTTAAGCTTCTGTTTTTGCGCTGGTCAGCATTACTTCTCCTTCTGGGTTTTAACCCGGGTCAGTGAAGTGGCCATCCGTGTCACAGACGTTACACCAGCGATGCCAGGATGGTCCTTTGGGTGCGATCAGTGCTTTGCAATAGACACTGAATTGGTCCAGTGTGGTCAGTGATGTGGCACAAAAACACTGACAAAAACTGGCCCACTGGGGTGGTGGGGTGTCCATGCTACCAAAAAAGCACTCCTTGCAGCTCTGCAGTGCATAACCACAGGAAGTGTCACTTTTGAGGTTCATCTCGCCCCATTGTGGGTGAAACTTCAGCAATAACATGCTCAACAGCCGCTTGATGGTGCATGAATATCGCCCCCTGCAGGAGGACGCAGGGATCACTGGCCCACATGTGGAAGCCCCCCAGCCGCAGCTCCAGCATCAGCAGCCTGGTTAGCAGCTACTCGCAGGTGGGCGCCGATCCCCTAATACTGAAGACTAGAACTGCACGATATATCAGGATTATATTGTGCACGTTAAACAATCATCAGGGCTTTAGATGATGGGCATAAACATTTGGTAAGCAGATTAGTAGTACGCCAGTAATGACGAGAAGCAAATTGTGACACAGAAAAGTTAGTAATCCATATAAATTTGGTGCATCCTTTAGTTTAATAAATGTCAGACATTAATCTGCAAAAAGTACTACCACACCACTGACGTCTTTCCCTCGCTTATCCACAGTATCTCCTTTCCACAGATGTTCTGGCTGTTCAGCTGTCCATTTCTTCACCCCATTTCAGTGCTTATCGGTTCCATATGTGGCATGTTCCGCTAACCAAATTTAATAAACATAATAACATGGTATATTTATACACATTGCAAATTTTTGGTCATTGCAATATGCCTCTCACAAATTTCGTTACCAAATTTGGGCATAAGTAAACGTCCGTACAGTGCCGAAAGGTCAGCATCCATGTTTACGCCTGCCATCTAAAGCCCATGTGATTATTGCACATGCACCATATAATAGTGATTACATCGTGATGTCATATTGTGCAGTCCTACTGTGGGTGACTGGGCTCAGGCTGGCCCTGCTCCAGAGCTGTAGCAAGTAGCTGTTTATCCAAAATAAAAATGGTAATAATCAATACCACCTGCAGATGGTGCTGTTCACTTGTATGACGAATAACAATGCCGGTCAACCACATACTTTGAGAGCCGACTGTCAGAGCATAATCTGCAGACTTGAGGCAAGCAATGGGATGATGTACCAAGCTGCTGACAGTAAAGCCACTGTTGCTGACAGGTTAAAACAATGAAAATAAATGACTAGTGATGTCCCCAGCCGATATCAAACATTGGATTCGGGGCTGATCCACGAATTTTTAAGTCGATTGTATCTGCCACGACAGCCCGATCCAAACCCCCATCTGTTTAATTTTCTGTGTCCACCTAATTTATGTCTGTTACACAGATTGTAAGGTTCTGTTACACACTGTAGTAAGCCCGAGACAAATGGCTTGGAACTACCAACTATTCTTTAATTTGGAAAGTCAAAGTAGCCCAACAGCTACCTGCAGTGTTGGCAATGCCATCCGTTCACGTTAAGGTAGCAACAGAACGTTGTTAAATACATCCAATCTAATTAAGCACTGGCAGAAATGTTATAAGGAAGAATACTGCAAAATTCCAAGGCTTTCTCAGACGAGGAATGTACCAAGGCCTACTGCATGTATATGTATATTTAAATATTAAAAGATTTGATCAGGACTCTGAATAGGCAGTTAAAAATATTGAACGGATAGTATCAGGGTACCAAAAAAGTAGATTGGGACATCTTACGATCACTGATATACTGTGGTTTTTCTGTGACTCCAGTGTTAAGTGCTCCAACTTCTGTGCGGTTTGCTTGTGTGAGGTCAGCTGGGCAATTATGGCCAGTTCCCTGAAATTTGAGTTCCCCACTGGGGCAGTTTGCACTCCACAAAGTGTTATTTTTGGGTCAGTTACGGCAGCGGCAACAGTGGGTTTGCTTGCATGTTTTTGTTTTGAGTCCCCCTGGGGCCCTGCTGTAGTACCATTGAGAAGGCTGCGCTTAAGGTGCTTTCCCACCACAGAGAAAATTTTAAGGAAATACAACTTTTTTTCAGGAACCAGGACTTTCTCTTGTGTTTCCACCGCAGGAACTCAGCCCGGTTTTTCATTCCTTGAGGCTTCTTTTAGTCCATTCTCAAGAGTAGGTATTTTTCACTCGACCAGGAACTACTGAGTGGGGCTTGTAGCGATAAACTTTGCTGATTGGTTGACCACAAGCCCTGGTGCTAACTTAGTCACAGAGAAGTGTGAGGAAACCAGATGTATTGGAGCAAAACTTGAGCAGATGGATTAATTTTTGTATCTCAATTACATTAAACGCATTAATGACTACCTTTTTTGTGACTGTATTGCTGCATCAGAAAATTTTATTGATAATAGACCGAAGTACAGTATGTTGGTTATCACTGTTGCTGGTGGTAAAACTTGCCAGTGCTTATTAGCAAAATAGCATTACTCTGACATTGTCAAAGCAGCCCAGGAACTTGGAACCAGAAATTAGGTTCCTGATCTTCGGTGGGAAAGTGCCTTTAAACTGCTCCAACTTGAGAGACAGGAACTCAGAATAATAGCGTTAGTTGTACTCTAAATGAAAGTAAGTATAAGCAATTCCATTGATCATGTTTGTGTGATGTTTAACCATTGAGTCTTGTAGGAGGCTGGTTGGCTTTGTGGGTCTGATTGGTCTCTGGTATCTGTCACATTCCATAGGCCCCTGAGTTTCTCTGCAGCCCGGAGCCAGGCCCCAGCCTGATGAGTGATTTGAGTGGCCTGACTCCCTGCAGTGCCGCAGAGGACCTGCGCGTGGAGCTGGACCGGTCTGAGCTGAGACAGCAGGAGCTGTTGGAGCAGGTGGAAAGGGTGAACGAGGAGGCAGCAGGTCTACGTGCCCTCGTGAAGGCCCTGGAGGGCCAGCTAGAGGCCAAGCTCAGCAGTGCCAACAGGAAGAACGCCGAGCTCCTGGCCCATCTTGGTGCCATACTAGTCGAGAAGGGGCAGCAGGGCGCTGGCCATCTAGACCTTGCCCAGAAAATCCATGTGCTTCTGAACAAACTCAGTGAAGCAGAGAAGGCAAAGTTGGAGGCTTTGCGTGAGGCTGAAACAAGACGGCGAGAGGTGGATGGACTGGCTGAGGAGTTGAGGCGGAGTAAAGTATCAGCCTGTCAAATGGAGGAGCTGTGCAGTACCACTGAGAAACTGCAGGGGATGCTAGCAGTTAAGGAGAAGGAGTCCCACAAGCTTCAAAGGCAGCTGCTCGACTTGCAGAGCTCCCTGGAGGCGAGGGATCGGCAGGTAGAAGAGCTGAAATGGAAGATGCGGGAGGAGAATGGTGACCTTCATGTGGGGCACAGCGGTGTTAGGGATGAGCTGGAGGGGCAGCTCCATACACTCACAGAACAACTGAAGGCTGAGAAAGAGGAGCTGTGCGTCAGCACCGAGAAAGGGATGCAGGAGGAGAGTGCGAGCACTGGCCTGACCCAGACAGAGGCTTATGCGGAGCAGCAGGTCCAGAAAGTGGATGACTACAAGACGCGGTGTGCCAGTCTGATGGAGCTCAATGACAGGATGCTCCAGATCATGAGCAGGAATGAGGAAACCAAGAGGGAGCTGATGGAGGTCCCGGAGGAGCATGCAGTGGGGCAGGAAGCTGACGCCATGTTGCAGAGTGTGATTCGGAGGCTACAGCAGGAAAACCAGGAGCTGAGGGAGGGCCAGGGCATCCTGAAAGAGGCACTGTCATCCACGCGGGAGGAGCTGCGCTCCATTGGTTCCCACATCACGGAGCTGGAGAACCATGTCACGACCTCCAGGAGGAGAGAGGCCAGCTTCCGGGAGCAGCTACGGGAAGCTGGTCCCTTAGAGATCGGGGATCAGCAGGGTGAGGAACTGCAGGCCGGGCTGCGGAGTGCGGAGAAAGGCTCCTCTGCACAGGCTGTGCAGGCACAGCTGCAGCTCTATGTGAAGGAGGTCTCTCGGCTCCAGGCTGAGGCAGTGGACCTGCGCTGCAGGCTCCAGGACCTGGCAAAGGAGAAGATGAAGGCCCAGGCCCAGCTGGAAGTGGCGGAGGCCTCCCGTGAGGAGCTGAAGTCCCTGACGGAGCAGCTGAAGGCCCAGGTGGAGGAGCTGAATCGGCAGCATGTGCAGGATATCCTGCAGCACCAGCAGAAGGAAGAGACTCTGGAGAGGGCGGAGGAGGCCCACAGCCAGGTGAGTGCCTCCTGCAGGGAGGAGATGGATGTTCTGAAGCGGCGCCTTGAGCAGCTGGCTGTGGAGCACACAGAGACCAAGGAGTGCCTGGAGAGATCCACCACAGAGACGGCCGAGCTAGGCATTTGTGTGTGCGGACTGACCTCTGAGAAGGAGGAGGCTTATGCCCGGCTGCGGGAGCTGGAGCAGGAGAACTCCAGCCTGCGCGAGGGACAGCGGCAGGCAGAGGATCTCTCAGGCACCGTGCTGCAGCTTCAGGAGAGGCTGAAGCAAGCTGAGGTCCGAGCCAGGGAGGAGGTGGACACTGTCAGGTTTCAGATGAGCGGCGAGGCCTTGACCCTCCAGAACCAGCTCCAGGTAGCAGAATCCGTCACCTTTACCAATGCTGAGATTCAGTCATTGCAGTGTAGATACATTACTGGGGGAGGTTGCAGAAATCATTGCTTTGCAAAGTTTTACTGTGTAAGTGTGGCAGCAGAAAGTAATTGCATGACTTTTAAGAAACGTGGACAGAAGGCAGTGGACGTGACCCTTATAGCCCCGTTAGTGTAATGTTGACAGTCTCCTGTGAAGGGGCCTCAGCCTTCACACACACACACACGCTGATGGATGCCTCGCCTCTCCCCGTAGCGTGGCGGTGAGGAGCTGGAGAGTGTCAGGCAGCAGCATGCAACGGAGCTGGAGAAGACGCGTGGGCTGGAGGCCAAGCTGTCCCAGCTGGAGGTGGGGTCTGGGGGGGGGTTGGGGGGTTGGGGGGGGGGGGACGCACGTCCAGGCAGCACCCGGGCTTTAGGCCGGGGCATGGGGGCTAAGTTCGC